>CM056597.1:40754399-40914399 GCA_029721355.1 Tegillarca granosa | reverse complement strand
ACTTTTTTTATATTTAGTCACAAGAACCATATTGTTTATTTTTTATTGCAATGTTGATATTGAAATTTTAAATAAATAGGACCATCCACTGTCATATTCATGTATGGTACAAATTCTGAAATACCCGACCAAGTATGTCCATGATTGTTAAGGTCATTTTATATTAATAAACATGGTATATTAGTATTTGCTGTAATATACCACTTTTTGAACGTATTTTTATGATTAAATTTTAAAAAAAATGGAATATCAAAGCTATATAAATGAATTGGTTGTGACGAAACATTAACTTATTATTATAATTATAAAAGGAATGTTTTAAATATCTAAATGTTTTATGGCTGAAACTAATAAAGGTTCGGGGTAACCGTATATAAAATACCTATTGAGCCATCTGTTGACAAGATGGTATCCAGAAGTACTCCTAAAGGGGCCTAACATCACACCTAAGTCACAACCGATGCCCTGAAACTACTGCATGTAAATGTTTACAAATGTCTATTTACCACACCTCTTTGTAATCCAAATTAAAATTGTAATCATATGACATTGATTTTAGATTTTGATAATTTTTTTACAGTTTTAACTGGATGGGAAGTAGCCAACAAGTTTCAGATTTTAAACAGTATGGGCCAGCAAATATATTACGCATGTGAAGGTAAGATCAACACCATTATCTTAACCATCATCATCATCTGAACAAAATTAATATACATAAATTGTTCCAATAGAAAGCTGACTGAGTACCAACAGGTTCCAGATCTAAAACAGTGCTGATTAGCGAATACATTGCTCTCTTTATTGAGGAATATGTTTAATATACTCTCCTGTCAATCAGTAATACGGTGGTTTAAAGTCTGACCCTTGTCTCTGTTATGAGTCTAAGAAATAAGGCAAGGAGTACTTATTCAAGATCTAGTATATAATCAGATATACATTAAAAAGACAGACTACAACGTCGAAATATTGTTTTACAACCAAGTCAAGATTCTTACACTTTTATAGAGGCGGGTAAGTCTTGGATAGTGGAGAAAAACAGAAGTCCCCAGAGAAAATCGTCGATCTTTGGCAAGAAAAATGACAAACTTAGTTTCAATTTGTATATATTTTCAATAAAGTAAATGCCCATAATTTCACATGTGGGCATTGCGTTTTTTGCACGTGGACTTTGGCTAGTTTTTGTGTATTTTTGGCTCATTTTAGTAAACTATGATACCAGTTATATTTGGTATGACTTTCTCAAATTCGAATGCAAATCGAGTGTCTCTTAGGCGATTTTTTTCTGTTTAACGTATTATAGGGTTAAAAACTGTAACGTAACTGGCAGATAATAAAGTAAGTGTTTGCATTATACGCTGAAAACGTTTACATTCTTGCAAACAAAACAATGTTATTAAAATTTATGGAGAATTTTTAATGTAATGTAAATATCATGAAAACTATCTCGCTAATTTTGATCTTAACACAAGTTAATTTTCTCCGTGTGTGTTTTTGTGTATGTGTGGTTATTTATATAACTATATTATTTAATATCGGGGCACCGTTAATTAGTAATTACTCAGATTACAACACACTTATTTCTATAATAATATTTTAAACAATTTATCAAGTTCAATAAAAGGAAAAATTTTATTTTTTTTTACATCCCAAAACCTATGTATTTCATTTTGTTTTGTTATGTGTCTAAAATCAATTTGTTTTTAAAGAGGGATAAGGGCCATAATGTACGTTATTTTGTTATTATTATTCGAGAGAGCATTAATAGAAAACTTAGATACGTCTTCTTCTTCTTCTTCTTATTATTATTATTATTATTATTATTATTATTATTATTGATTAATTAATTATATTTATTCAGTAACTTTTTTAAATTTCTAAAATGGAATTTTGGCAGCTTAAAAAATATACAATGCAAAAAAAATTCGATGGAACAAATGAAATTAAAAATAAAAGATGAATAAACAATGATATCATTAATTATGAATTGTGGTTTTTTGGACATACCCTGGAGATATACACAAATATAAGTTTTAATAACGTGCTCTTAAGGCCTGTTGTTATGTATTATGAGAGGTCCCTAAACATGATATTGTGAAGATAAAAAAGTCTAATTTAAACATAGCGAACAAAATTTCAGAATTAATTAATTTATTTATTTATTCATTTATTTAGCATCTATTTTTGAAGATATTTTAAACTAACATATATATTTTAGACCACGTAAAACAGTTTGAGAAAGCTATTTAAGGATCGTTGTAATTTTGATCGATCGTTTAATCCTATCATGGAGAATTAAGTTTAAATAAACAAACACTTTTCCCTTTACACATAGATTCTATAAACCTATAAATGTTAAAAACTTTACAAATTCAAAATTCGGTTAATTAATAGACTTTCAATTGCCGATTTTAAAATTATCACTTAATGTTCTAGATTATTAAAAAAATTATTACTGATTAGGAGTTCAGTTTTTTCACCAAAAAGAATGCAAAATGTATTCTGTTTTAACGTTTTTTTTTTTTTTGTTTTTTTGTTGTTTTTTTTTATTTGTTTGTTTTTTTTTTTTTTTTTTTGTTTTTTTTTTTTTTTTTTTTTTTTTTTTTTTTTAATCTTTAACGGTTTGGCGCGAAAAGACTTAAGCAATGCGTCTTATTTACTTTATTTACTTATGTTATTTATTGCCATGTCTTCTTAGTCATCCTCTCCTGCTAAACATTCGTTAAACATTTTAAAGTGTTGATTTTTTTTTTTTACTAAAACACGATCATTCAATGTGGTTGTATATTTAGTTATATATACTTTTAAAAACCATATTTACGTAAGTTAATAAATATAGTACTCTTTAGGTTAAACATACTAAATTCAAAGAGTTTCTGTTCTCAACACAGTTTGTTGTACCAATGTCAGAGTTGAGGAAAAATCAAGATGTGAAATATTGTTAATATGCATTTATCTCAGCTAACTGTTTTCATTTGAATACATGCAATAAATGCAGTCAGTTGAGCATGAGAAGCCGTATATGGTCTTTTGCATTCCCATTATACGTCTTATTGTGCATGGCTAGGGGCGTAAAAATATAAAAGTTAATCGCTTTATAAAAACACAATGCGAAATTACAATATTCAAATTATCATCACCAAATCGCTTAGAAAGTAGAGCTGTTCGTTTATAAAATAAGTCAATTTCCAGTCCTTTAGACAGTTGCATAATATATATCAAGTTTATTGAAAAACATTCTTTGCAGAGAAAATGAACATTTCATATATTTGCATCAGAAAAATACCAATTTCACTTATTCATAACATTTAAGTAGAAGAAGATGTTCTAAAACGCACATTTTTATTTGATTTATTAATACAAATAATACACTAAATCGTATTTCTTAGGGTAAATATATTTTACATCTGGATGTGATTTGTCGGATAAAATCAAATTAAAATTTCAAATTTCTTTATTTCTCACAATTGTCAATTAACAATACAGAGAACATGTTAACACAATTATAAATAAACATGTTGCATGCGCGAGTTACATACATATTATACATTATACAGATAAATGCTAACCTGGAGGATTGACTCTCTTAAATTTTAAAAATGACACTTATATATTTGCAAAGGTTATTTAACAATGACAATTTTTTTGGAGAAAATAAAGAATTGTATTTTTACAAATTTGGATTTTTTCTATAAAACAAAGGTATATATTTCTTTTTTTCATCAACAAAATTTTTATAAATAGTTATATAATGGAATTCATCCCCTAGAGCATCAAAAGCAAATTCTTAGCATTGCACATGGACAAAGTTGATTCTGCTATACATTTTTCTAAATCTCAAACAATTTAAATTTAATATTATCTCTCTTTTATTTTGATTTTTAGAATCTACATGTTTAATGCGACAATGCTGTGGCCCTTCACGTGGATTTAAAATGCATGTAACCGATAACAACCAAAGGGTAAGCAATAGATTGGTCTATCATTCAGATATGCCTCAAATCCTATTTGACCGAAAGACTGAGAAATGTTGCAAATACCAGACCCCAGTATTATAATCGTTCCTTAGGCCATAAAAACTAATTTGTAGTTCGTCGGACCCGTTCGCCTCTAAAATTTAGAAGCAAAGATAAAATTAAATTTATTTTGAAGTTGTCTAAAATTTTCGGTATAATTCCGCATCTATTATCTGCAAAATCTTTGGCTGCATTCAGTGAAAATGTAACAATATCAGGGCAACATTTGTCCCGTATTTACTAAACAGTTCTTGGTTGATTTATTATTTGCTATATAGGATGGGAGTTTGTCAGAACAGCATAGTCTTTGCTTTTTTCAGTTATTTTGAAACTCTTTTCCTTTTCCTGCGATAGTTATCTTTTGTGCTTGCTCGCAAGGTTCAATTTTTGTTCGCATAAAGAAAAACATGTTTTAATAAAAAAAATACATTTAATTTTTAATAGCTAGCACGTGTATTTTCTTCCAAAGAAATCCGTAGAACTAAAACTTAATTTGGTGTGGCTTTACCTAAGATTTTTCTAAACAAATTTTTAATTTTTTAAAATTTCAAAAAGCTTTATTATCTCTGATTTAATTGGAGATGTTTATCTAGCCAATCATGCTGTAGTATAAACTATGTCACAAAATACCTGTCAGACCAAATGACAAGACACCCAAGACATTGGTATTTAAATAATAGTTTTTAGGCTTCAATTTCACAGTTATTCCTTATCTTATGTTTTTCTTAAATTAAAACTGTAAATAAAACAAACATACAAGTCCTTGTCCAAACCACAATCCAAAAAACAAAGTAAACTTTGTAAGCTGGCAAAATTTGTTATACACGTGAACTTCCATTAAGGAAGTGAGGCCGGGATCTCCGGAAGGGTAAGCACATTCTGTCTAGCTAGGTACACCCGTCACGTGCAAGTCAATTTTGAGAATGAAAGGAACAAAGAACTTTGGTAAGTCGAATATATCTGGTATAAGTTTGGATACAGTGACTACATACTTATCAACAATATTGTGATGACGGCCTATAATAATTCAGTTAATTGTAAAAAAAAAGTTTTAATTGAAATGTTGTGAAATTGTGGCAAAGTCTGAAATAGTTTCTCAACATCACAGTATACTTGCTAGAAAAACAGAACCCTTGTATCCTATTTTAATCCAACAGTATCACATTTGTTTGACAGTTTGGGCTTGATTGGTGGCATTACTGTTTAGTGTTTTTGATAATAAGTATTAAGATATATTTGGATAGAACCATTTTAAGTAAAAATAAATCTAAACATTTGCATTCTTTACATGGTTGTCCAATTTAAGGTTTCTCCCCATTCTTAAGTTGCTAACATTTAAGAATAACCAAGTTAGGATATGCGATCATTTAGATAAGTATGAACAAATCTTAAGTTGCTTTAAAGTATTTAAAAGATTTTAAATAAAATCCATCTGTGTGATACGATATTAACCTTCTCAGATTAACCATTCTTTAAATGATTTAGCTTGCTTTTATAAACGTTTTCATATCGTATTATGATTCATTTTTCAATCTAAAATAATGTTTTTCAAATCAACAATAGATCAAATTAAATGTAAGTAAATCCCCAAAAATGTCTTTTTTAAAAAGCCAAATTAGTAGTTTATTGACTGAAAATAATGGTTTTTTTTTGTTAAAAAAAACATATGCCGTTTAATCTGTTACAGATTTAAATTTAAACCCGTACTTTCTTCACATGAACAATATAAATACTAGTATCAAAAAGTCATTTGCAACAGAAACTGGTTGTAATATGTTAGGCAAAACTAAAAACAGAAAAAAACCATAAATACGATTATCAATAAAGCATTCAGGAACATATCGTGAATAATAAAAAAATAACAATAATAATAATAATAATAATAATAATAATAAAATTGTCGTTATTATTATTATTATTATTATTATTATTACTTTTTTTATTATTATTATTATTATTATTATTATTATTATTATTATTATTATTATGTAATAATATTATAAGCCAGTTTTTAATATTAAGAAATATGCAAATCAAATGTCTTGTTAATTGTTTTTAATTTGATTTGAGCTGTTGTTTCTCAGTGTTGGGACATTTAAAATAAAATACCGTGTTTATAGACCTCGTCGCTTACAAGTTTATAATTGCAATGCATATAAGCCTTCTCGAGTTTAAACCATTAGCTTCTAAAAATAGAGCTATATTTTGTGTGGTGGCATCCAAGATGGTCGCCGGTAGTTTAAAATTGCAAAATCAAGAAATGTATAATGCAGATTAAATACCAAACAAATAAGTTTCAAATTTTAGAAATGAAAAAAAAAAAAAAGATTATTTATTAATTTTATGGATTTTTCAAAACATTTTTCATAAGCTTGTTGTTAGCGAAATATTCAAATATTATCTTATTTACAAGAACAGTTCTTATTTCAGCTTTATTTTATCCCAAAAGATGGAAAAGATGAATTTTTTTTCAAATCAACTTGATCTCACACATCAGAAAAAAGTAGATTATGAACAATTACTTTCTTAAAGCAAGATAATTGATATAAGCTTTTTTTTGACCGCTTGTTAACTAGTATTTTTTCTGAAACTAGGAAGTAATATCGGCAGAGAGACGTTTTAAGTGTTGTGCAGGATGTTGTTGGTGCGCAGGATCAGACACATGCGCATATGAGATGCCTGTCGAAGCTCCAGTTGGTACTGAGTGTGGATATATTCGACAAGAGTTTGTATTTTATATTTTTTTTATCGAAAACCTTTCAACAAGATAAAAACATGGTCAACTATTAATGGTGACAAGATACAATGCTAAATATCAAAAAAGTTTGAGGATACTAGATATGGAAATTTCTGAATATGTAAACTTTGATTTGTGACTATTGCTTTGGATCCTCTGACGAAATGGATGCTATTTTAACAAAATTATTTTTAAGAGCGGTAGATCAGTTAAACAAAATGTCTCAAAATGAATTTTCATGTTCATACATTGTTTTGACAGAAATTACTTTAAGCCATATTATTTATTTAGTACATATAGTACCAATGGACTATGAATTTTACATTTACCAATTTTTAAAGTAACAAGTACTTAAGACGTTCCCGTTTTTGTGTTTTCACCAGGATAAATTCTAATTAATAACATGTACTATTACATTGTAGATTTTCAAAATTTTCACCGCATATCAAGATATATGATCATAATCGTCAGCCTGTGTTTGATATATGGGGACCATGTTGTCCTTGTCAAGGGATCTGTTGTACTGCTGATATAGATTTCAAGGTATTACACATGTTATGGATGCTCAGTTGAGTGTTATGTTTATGTTGTCGATTGTCGCATTAATTAGCAATTTTTTCGCTATCTCTTAGATTTAATCTAGGAAAAAATGTGTTTGCATAAAATGTTAAACTAAAGTTTATGGTCGACCTTGCCCTACCTTGATCATAAAGAACAACGCCAAGAAGCTCTGTCTGCTCAATACAAAGCGCCAAACTAGAAAATAATATCTCAAATTTCAAAATCTTATGTACGTCCCTACCGTAATTCAACAGAAGTTATGGGAAAAAAAATCAAATAAAAAATTTAAAAAATTCAGATATATGCATTATTAGCAACTGGGAACCTATAGCCCCCTCTGAATTTGTCATTTTCATTTTCCTTTGGTCAAATATTAAAACGCCAACTATATTTTTTTTAATAAAATTATTTTTTCAAACTTTGTTATCGAAACATTCCAATTGAATAAATAAATAGATAAACTACTCATTAAAAGCTAATTGCCTCAAGACACTGCAGTATGAACCCATAGTAATGACAATATTTATGGTTTTAAAAAATGAATAGCGGAAAAACAAAACACTTCTCCTTTCAAACATTACACAAGAACCATACGTAAAAAACCTTTGTGACTAACATTCATTCGGATTTTTATGAGTTATCTCTCTTTACTTTAGAGTGCAAAGGCTAAATCGACTTAACGAAAAGTTTTTATTTTTCTTAAATATTTTGTCTCTTTTCAAATAATCATTTCCAATTGATGAAGTAACTAAAATTAATGAGCCTGATAATAAAAATATGATTTATTAAGTAAAACATGAAAAAATAACTATCAACTAAGACTTCATAACAATTTAGATTTGGTTTGTATTATTGTTGCAAATTTACTTCTATTTCATTTGCATTTTATTACATCTGGCACATCAAAATTTAGCAGGTATTTGTTATATATTTACTACCTCTGAGCGGGTACCGCTGCTGGTGGAGTAAATCTCCCCGAAGGTATCCATAACTCAGTAGGCAGTACTTTATGCTGTCAGAAAATATACCATTTAGCAAACTTTTCAGTCGTCTTAATTTTTAAATTTTAAAAAAAACAAACTAAGGTCTGTTCCCTCATGCATAACATTCCTTAGCTGGATTTGGATTCATATATTTTTGGAACTTTAGATTCATTGATTTTCAACTGTTTGGCGTATGGTTTTAATCTATCAAATGATGTTCCGAAATGTGCACATCTCGCACATCAAAATTTAGCAGGTATTTGTTATATATTAGACACATAAGACACATTAGATATTGAACTACAAAATGTTACATGGTAACATGGTTACATATATAGAGAGTGATATCTTATATACAGTATATGTAACTAGTTTATTTACAATGATTATTCGACTAAATAAAAATATCCGATTAACATTAAAGCAGCTCGTTATCTTTTGAAATTGTTTATAGCACTGAATTTATTTAAGCTTTTATATCCTTTTTTCATTTTTTCGTTCACTTTAAATGCTGAATCTTCAGAATTAGAAATTTATGGATGCTTACTAAGTAGGTACAATGTGATGTTAAATTTTTTACTCATTTGTTTTATTTATCATATATTAATAATTGTAAGTATGTTTTGTTAGGTTTACAGTGTAAAGGATGGTCAAGAGACTCCTATTAAAATTTTCAAGCGATGGGCAGGAGTAGCAAGAGAGCTTTTTGCAGACGCCGATACATTTGGAATAACCTGTATGTATTTTACAACCTATATTTATTAGCATTAGCTCTCTGCCGTGTACAAAGACAAAAAGAACAAAATTAAAAATTGTTTGTAGTAATTGTTCAATATGCATGTTAATAAATATTAGGTCTTTATTATATATTTGACCTTAAAAACAATTAGAGATGTTGTACAAATATAATAACTAATGCTGCATGCCAATGGGGATAATTTACCTGCTTACCAGAGCGGGATATAGCAGTTTTCCAAAATACCATTATTGTATTTGTTTACAGTTTTGTAAGCTTGCTTTTTTGCAAGATAGGCATGATATCTGGGAGCTGACTATAATTCTTGTATAAAAACATTTCTTTTAACTTTCTTTATCAATATTCCATTATTTAATTTACACTACAGTTTATATTAATCTAAATGCTTTAGGAGCATATTCACGCTTTATCAGTTTTGTCAAAAATAAAAATAATACCGTAACCATTAATGTTTTTTTTTTGTTTTAGTTCCGATGGATCTTGATGTGAAGATGAAAGCAACACTCCTAGGAGCTGTTTTTATGATCGTAAGCATTACAAGCATTGAAGGCATTGTAAATAAAACTGAAATTTAGCAAAAATGATTTTTAGTATTTCAAAGTTTATATTTAACTGTGTACAAATTCCTTAAATCAATTTTAGACACTTTGTAATCACCAGTATGAGAAAAACATGAAAAATAAGAGTGAAATTACAAGAAAGTAGGTCAGAAGACAAATATAAACAACCGATAATATTCCTTTTTGTGAGGACGGGCAGAAGATAACATAACAATTTTTACAACAGTAATTTTTTTCCGTTTTGAAATTAATTTTTAAATGAATTAATCCCTTCATCCTTCTTAGGAACGAATGCACTAGTAATTCTAATCAAATAAAATGAACACACTAGTATTTATTACTAAAGCAACTGAAAAACTGTTCCACAGTTTTTCTTTATTTTGAGCTACTGAAAAATTTTAACAGATTGATAACTCTTACAAAGTAGTCTGATGTACCATTTTTGATGGGGTTAAACTATCCTTTGTGGGTAATTTAAAATTTTGAGATTTGACACAAAGATGTAGCAACAATTAAGCGATTACTTAAAAACTACTGATAAAAGGACGGTCATTTGATATCATGACGTTCAATAAAGTAATAAAAGTTTTATCAGTGAACTTTAATCATTCCACAATGGACTTATTAATCTTTAAAAGCCTGTTTACGAATAAAATTAAATTTTGATGATATGGCTAAAAAGTTGCCTCATCGTTCAATCATTTCTTTAACTGAGATAATTTTTTCTGATTTCTATGCAAGATCGAATGTTTCTTTTTGTCTTTTTTAAAATTCTAAATCAACAAATAGTATACATATTTATCAACCTAACGCACTTAAACATAAGTTGATTTTTTCTGTATTGAGATGCCTTCATCTGATCATAACCAGTGTCATGCTTGAACTCCTTTCCATAGGCTTTATGTTTTTTTTTCAACAAGATTGGAGATTTCATGTATAATAAATAAAAACACAAACATTCCAGTCCATATGAAAATCACAATCCAAAGAACAAAGTTAAAAACTTTGACAACTGATTATTACTTGCTTAGATTTATATTAGATTTGGATTTATATAATTTTGGAACTTTAGATCTGTTTGGCTTATGTTTTTTATCTATCAAACTTTTCGCTCTTAGTGTTTCTGATGAGGAATGAATTTCCGAAATGTACACATCTGGCACATCAAAATTTAACTGGTATTTGTGTTATATATTTAGAACTAATACTAAAGTTAACACTTCTAAATGCTATGTATACGTATCTAATATATTTTTTTTGTAATCTATTTCAGGATATTTTATATTTTGAAACACAGAACCAGAATCAACAATAGAGAAAGACAAAATTAAACGTGCCATTCCACTTCAAGATTATAAGATTATTGGAACTGTCACACACACACACACACACACGCACACACACACACACACACACACACACACGCGCGCGCGCGCGCGAATGAAGCCGGTAAAATTTTATTATTACACTGAGGCTGTCGGAATTCTATTTAGTTCCTGTAATTAAAACGTTTATACAAATATGACACATTACACTATCAGTCTTTACCTTTATATTTTATTTACACTGTAAAGTTAGCATCATTTGATTTAGATTTACAAATACTTCTATTAGAAACACAATGTTAAGAGGAGGATTTTTTGTATGCAAATTTAAATTTTTCACTGTTTGCAGTTGATTTTTAATTAAAAAGTAAAAATAAAAAATGATAGGAATATTAGTCAAATTTAAGATGCACAGCTGTACTTAACTGATATCAAGATTTGTTAAATCAAGATTACAATTTTTTAAATTTTCATTTTTAAATATTGCGTTTGTGAGGGTAACTAATGGAATATACATCTAGCCTATGTTAAGCATGCGCTGAGAACACGCATTCTGTCAAGGTCAGCAACAATACATAATACTTTATTTTCTGCATGGCAAATGTTTTTAGCAGTGGTCCAAACCGCCAACAGAGCATTAAAACACCCCTCCTTATGGGTATGGAAATTATATAATTAAAACAATTAAACCACGTGCGATACTAAAAACCTTGTTTTATCGACATAATTTCTCTTGAAACACGCAAAAAGTCTTTAGAAACTCAAAACTGATGATTATTCTCTTGTCACATTCTTGGAGTGTTTTGCAATTTTTAAAAAAATCATAAATTTATAATTCTTTGCTTAAATTCAAATTCTTGCCGATTTTTCAACGAAGTAAACGTCTTGCTGAGAAATTTGTAAACAGGTCTATTAGTTCAAACAAAGTCATTCACACTTGCTCCAACAAACAACCCAATGGAACCACCGATATCACCTACAACAAATAAAACATTTTATTATTGACATTCTTTATAAAATATTTCAAGTTGTAGATATATTGATCTCAATTATAAACAACCACTATCAATTACTGACACGGTTTTTGAAAAGACGATAGACAAGAACCACATCTTTAATAGAAAAGGAAATATTTTACTATCTCTGGTTTTATTGGAGATGTTTTTCTCTGTTTTGTCACTACGCAACCATCAATGCATCTAGAAATTTGACTATGCGTCCTCTTGTTTTTGAAGCTTTGCACTCTTATAACTGCTAAAACCTCTGACCGTAAATTTGGCATTTTAGGCAAAACTTATACTCCTTCACTGATATTAAAACAAATATTTTCATCCAAATATTGACAAAATAGAAGAAGGCTTATATAATCAGTACGTTTGATATATATTTCTATTTTTAATCAGACACATAATAATTCCACATATCTTATCTACAACATCCTTCTTAAGTTAATTCGTGATAACCGCACATTGGTCAAGTGGCAAAACGTTAACTGCTTTGGTCAGTTAACATGATTTGTATAATGCGCTTTAGTGGAGGAAAATTATATATTTGAATACCAACTTAAAATAATAGTATTATTAACTATTACAAACATAGTCATATTATCAAAATTATATCAATATTGCCTTTTTGGGAAGGAATTGTAGGAATAACTTTTGAATAAATTTATTTAATCATTTAGACAATCTTTTGTACAACTGTATGTGGTCTTTTACAAACGGTCATATGTAAATATAAATACATGTGAAAAAACATTTTGTAGATCATTAAATAATTTGAGCAAAACCAATTCAATAAAAAAGTTAAAATATTAATAGTTTTTTTTAAATAGATGTCGGTCTTAAACTTGTAATTCTTTTTTATTACTTGGCATGGTATATTGTTTATATAGCAGAGAACTGGTAATTGGACAACTTAGAATTCCCCTTTTTCATGCTAAGCTTTTAATTGCCTCTATAAAAACTAGAAGATTATCTTTTAATTATTTACTTACATAGCAAAGCAAATATATCATATGCTCTTTGTTGATTTATCTCCTCGTAATTAAGTTCTCTATAAAATATATCAAGCTGCAGAAAATTATTCCTGAAAAAGCCGTATTAAAATTCAGAATTATTTGAAATGGTCAATTATCTTAACTTCGATTTTGAACCGTTTTTTTATCATTTATCAGCCTGTTTAAGGAATATTATTAATAGTTCGTTTGTTTTAAGTTATCACAGTAGGTTATATACTTCCCGAGATTTGAATGTGTAAAATCAAGTGTTCCCCATTCGCCCAGTAGGAATAAAGCAGTGTCCCGTACAGGCAGGTGTAACACAAATGCGATATCATGTAGTTATATCACTAATAAACCGAACTTTAGCTTTCCATGACAAATTATATATAAATATAAAGTATAAATTTTTGCTTTTTTATCTATAAACTGAGAACTCTCAATATAAGTGGCCTCGGTGACCGAATGGTCTAAAGTGCGCGCTTACGGATCACAGCGCCTTTCACCCCCTGGGTTCGAATCCAAGTGTGAAAAAGTTTGCTAGTTCGCTTGCCGAAGGTCGGTGGTTTTCTCAGGGCACTAAAGTTTCTCCCACCATCTCAGAACTGATCAGCCTCGAAATAAGTAAAAGAATCTTGACTAGGGCGCAAAACACCATTACTCCACTCCTGTCAATATGAGTGAAATAATACTGACTCTGATGTAAACAATTTTAACTTTTAGACTTGATTGCAGAAACGTCTTCCAATCGCTGTTTATATAATAAAAACACTAGCATGAAGTTTGTAGCATGTTAATACGTACCGAAGAACATTTTCGTCTACTTCACTACTTCTCAAAAATGACCTTAGTTCCACTCGTAAGTTATTGAATGATTTCAAAAATACAGAGTCTTTACTACCAATAACAAACCTTAAATCATGTTCATTTCTAATTCTAGTGTAATTTGCATTAATTTCGGCTGTAACAACTGAAAAATTCCTCAAAAGTAACGAATTGTTAAGGAAAACGTAATACTCGAACATGTCATCATCGTTTAAAACTGGTTTCCAAACGTTCAGAGATTTATCAATTAGTTGAGTCCAACCATCATACACATTCTGTGCTCTAACTCTCACTTCCTGGAAAGTTTGTTTACATTGCTCGATTGATTCGTCGATCTCTCTCGATAGCAAATAATTTGCGATTTTAGTTTTTGTTATGTTACCAAATAATAGATACCAATTTAAAATATTAGCAACCTCCTCAACTAAACTAACCGATTTGTTGTTTATTATTGTCAGGGAATCCTGAAGGTTTTCTAAATTACTTTTGATGAAATCTCTAACGTTAATGAATTCAGTTTTTGTGTTTTGATATTTTTCAATTCGTTCATTTAATATCTTAATCGGCCAATCAACGACTTCAGAATAAAAGACACTTTTACTGTGATAATAATCTTCGCACCCATCAATGAAGTCTTCGTACAGATTTTCAACATCAGTTGAATTCGATATATTATTATTGTTGTAAATTCCCTGTGTTACTTTCTCTAATCCTTCTAATGATTGAATAATTCTCATAATGTCTTCTCCCATTCTAGGACTGTATCTTCTGGCATAATAATTGCGTATTAATGCCTTTTTAAGTAAAGGTTTTGGCACAATGAAGTTATTGTTATATCTTGGTATCCTATAATACTTATACCTAAATATGGGTGTCCCGTTTTGATACGCTTCATACAAAACCGTATAATTATCAAGAGCTCTCTTTGCGTTTTCCATTTTAAGATTTAACTGGTCTCGTAATAACGTGTGATATATGGCTTTATTTGTTTCGGGTTGATTTTCATTGCTCAAGTGTTCCACGTTTGTTTTTATGTAAAATACAAATTCGTGAAATGCATTGCAAAGATGAGCTAAAGTCCTCTCCTCCATAGCATCCCGTCCACGTATAAAGTTTTTCTGCATGACATACATTTGATATCGATAAAGAAAACTTTTCTTATTCCATAACCTATTTATTTCCTTGAATTTTGCCGTTATGTGCTGAAGCTGAAGGGATACTTTCTCAAATATCTTGCTAACAAATAACTCCTTAACTTCTGATAAAGCGTTTTCAAACTCCGAAATACTTTTTGTAAACTGTTTAAACTTCTTTGTTTCCATCCTATGATTTGTCTCCCTTGCTATTTTTAAGTCTTCTTTTAGTCGTCCAGAATCAGTATATCTAAAAGTTTTTCAGCTGCATGAGTAGTGGTACCGCCATAGGAAAGCACTGGGTCGTAAAGATAGTAGCTGCAGGGCGTTGGACAGTCGCACTTCTTTCTAATAGTGTTTTGACTCAGGTTTTCTGCAAAATGAATACAAAGAGTTTTATAGAGCAAGTTTAATTCCTTTATATTTTTACAAAGAATGTTATCTTTAGAGTTATATATCTGCATCTCATGGATTAAAGTAAGGTTAAAAGATTATCGACAAAGTTTTTATGAAATAAAAATCTATAAAAATAGTGGTGAAGCTTGACCAATGTGACCCATTTTTATCATTTATTGAAATCAACTCGAAAAATAGTCTATTAATTAATCAAAGGCTGGTTGTTTTCAAATGCTAAGATAATTGTAATAGTTTCGTAAAGTAAAACATTATCGATATCAAACCTAATTTTGCTTTAAACTTATAAACATACAAATAACAAATTTTAGAAATCTTGTTGTAAGGATTTAGTTGGTTTTGTTAAAACGTCGTTTTATTTATTTATCTATTTATTTATTTATTTATTTATTTATTTATTTATTTATTTATTTATTTATTTATTTATTTATATTTTTTTAATGGGTAATAAATGTCAGTTTTTATTAAAAGTCAATTGGTTTGTTTATCAAAAAATTTGAAAGAGCAACTTTGTAATAAGTTAATCACCTTTAACTGGGCTCAGTTCATTAAGGGCCATAAAAGCGTCATTTGTCCTTTTGAAAACATACAGTAATAATGTAACCAAACATATTACAGACTTGTTTCTTTGAAAATGAGAACAAGCGAAATTTTGAGGAAAACTTATTTCTAGATACATGTATCTTACATATCAATTTTGTGACATGTTGCATCACTACAATTAAGAACAATTAATATAATACCTAATTTGAATGAGTCATTATAAACGGTCAAATGAAAACATTTTCAAACCGTTCAAAAGGCTAGAAATCTATTAGAAAAATTTTATGCATTTTTTGCAGAGGTGAGCAAGAGTTAAATTATCATTTATTCTTCGAGATTTTTTCACACATACCTAGGCGGTAATTTTTAGGGACAATAGTTTAAACCAAAGAATTTTTTTAAATGCAAGCTTTCGGTAAGCATACTAGTAAACATTTAATACTAAGGTCTATCCGAGTGGAATTTCGACAAAGACAATAAGATGCATTGTGTTCCGGAAATAAATGCTTTAGACCAACTCTCCTAACCTTGTACCTTTTAAGATAAATACATACCAAATTGATTTAAAAAGCATTCATAATATTGCTGTAACTTACACACAGGCGGAAGTTCTGAAATAATATAAAAATAATTATCAAATAAAACAAGAGATCTTATCTATTACATCTAATTTGTCTTTTAATCATGTCGTGGATATTTTACAGATGATTTTAAAACGTATTCTGTTCGCTCGAATTTCCTATACATGTACTAGTATCTTTCTTGAAATCAGTAAGACTACTTGACATTAAAAAAAACACAAAGTTTTCTCTAATGGATAGATTCTTCATTTAAAACTGCAAAACCAAACACTATGCTAAATAAATATTACCTTTTGAAATATTTTTATCCAAAAAATCTGAGCACTTTAGTTTCGTTATTATTATCATTATTAGTAGTAGTAGTAGCAGTAGTAGTGGTAGAAGTATTGCAAAAGTACAAATCGTACAATTACTATATTTCGAAATCCACATCAATATTTCTAAAATTGAATTCTATAGAACATTTCATCTAGAATAACTAAACTTAATACTTTTGAACTCCTGAATTAACCAGATTTATTATTCCTATATTTCTTCTCCTTTTTCTTGCTTATTAACTTATTTGTCGATTAAATTATTCGCAATTTTCATCATATTAGTTTGCCAAGGAATAGACTGGCTACTCACTCTGCTCAGCAACAGTATACATGTAGCTGGAAAAGTAATTTAACAATAAAATGGCAACTGTCTATATTTTAAACATATTTTGTTTATAAATGTATTGATAACCTGGTTACCTGAAGAGTGTGGCATATAAAAATCTCTGCAACCGCACCTTGCATTAATTTCGTTGGTTAAACATTCTATCTGACAGGAATCATAGGAGTAACTGTTAAAATACTCTAGTTTTTTCTCACGACACTGTCCATACGGGTATCGAAGATTTTCTATCTGAAATTACAGTGATTTTTTTGTTATTGCATTAACGGAAAAGTTAATCAAAACAATGAAAAGTGACTGATATATAAATACGCGACAATAAGAATAACGGATACATCAAGACGGTAATAACATTAACAAATAAAGAAATGTACAGAAACCGACACGTGCCACCAACATAACTAAGTCAGTAGGAAATGTTCTTTAAAATGATTATAACAATAAATTCTAAGATCATGATTAAATTATCATCTCGAAATATACAATCTATATATAAATCATTGCAATCATTGCAAAACAATGTTAAATAACCAGCATTAACGTTAAAAGCAACACCAAAACAGAATAGACTTCTTTTCTTGCAGTCTAAAAAAGAAAAATCAAAGGGAATTAAACCATTAAAAATTTAGGTATCATACTGTGTTCACGATTAATGATTAATTAGACATCAAGCATTAAATAATCGATCAAAGCTGAATCTTTTTTCAAATACTATTTTTTTTTTCTGGAAAACTAAAATTACCTGTAAAACACGCAAACCAACAAACGCATGCGATCCTGTCGGTATTGATATTCCTAACTCTCGCACTCGCGGGAATTCACCGTGATCATGAGGTAATACTTTAATTCCTGCAGCATCATTAGGTCCCGGCATGTATTCATACTGTTCAACATTCAGCAATAACTTTAAACCATGGTCCACTCCTACGGAATATTAAATTGAGAACAAAAATGGTAAAATGAAAATTGAAAGTTAATTTTTCCAAAAACGATAAATGATATGAGAGAAAAATAGATATCAAATTCACACACACACACACACACACACACACACACACACACACACACACACACTATATATATATATATATATATATATATATATATATATATATATATATATATATATATATATATATATATATTGAAGAAGTTATGAAGTACTTTACAATTTTATATGATATTGCCATACATACAAGTTCTCTTAGCATGTATAACATAGAGTTTTAAAAGTCTGCAACATATTTTAATCATACACGTATTTAATTTATAACAAAATGTCTTACCTGTAGCTTTTGCTGTCTTTGGTTTAGATTCATTCGTTTGAAGAGCATTAAATGTATAACATAGTCCATGATCTGTGAGAACAGCAGTAAAGTTCTCAGGACCACATTTGACGTCCGCCCATGTACATCTACAAAAACCGTTACTAAAACTACACTAAGACAATTTTAACAAGAGATTTGTGGTAGTGTAAAACTCGTGATAACTTGGTCAATGTATCCAAAAAGATCATTGGTAGCACAACATATTTGTTGAATTACTACTGTGAAAAAATACCAACCCCTTTTTAATAATAATAATAATAATAATAATAATAAACCGTTTTGTTTTGATTTCACAATTCCAACAAAGTTTTAATGGATTTGGTTGGTTGGTCGGTTGGTTGTAATTTTGTTTATCATATAAAAGCATTTTTCGTGACGGGATCAAATGTGCGATTGTGTATTATGTCCCATCTTGTTCTAGCATGCACACAAGGCGACGTGTTTTAGATGCTAGCTCACTGTCTCAAAATACCACAGACAAGCATAACGTTTACCCAATCCATTATCCTGTTACCCGGTGAACTGGCCAATACTCTATCTACCTAATGCCAAGCGCTAGACAAGAAGGCAATATCTCAAATTTAATTTTTATGTTTGACCCTCGGGTTTGATCCCACTGCCGTCCACCTCTCCGAGTGGACAGTCTACCGCTACGCCACCGGGGCGACCCGTTTAAAAGCAGATACAACAAAATTTTTACTAAAATGGATTACTAACTCGACTATCATATCTTCTTTTCTATGGCCTGCCCTTCTGAATAACTGATCAATCTTTATCCTACTAGCATTCAATTGCTTCAACTTGTCACTAACAAAGTCATTTGATGAGCCGTTATACATAGATTCAATAAGGCGATACCATTGATACTCTGTCGCTAAAGTAGATCTAAAATAAATAATATTAACCACGAGAATTTATACTAAAAGAATTAAGTTGCACTGCTTTAATAAACAAATATCAATAACCTAACTGCTTGGATTAGTATAACGTCAACCAACACAATAAATATAACAACGCCAACAATGTCTTGTATGCATTTTATATTTTCAGATTGTTCCTACAATATAGCAAAACATACGCTATATCAATGGTACTTTACTGTACACAGTTGGACGTTAATATCTCTCTCTCTCTCTCTCTCTCTCTCTATCTCTCTCTCTCTCTCTCTCTCTCTCTCTCTCTCTCTCTCTCTCAATATTATATCTTGTCTAACAGATGTTAATCTCTCTCTCTCTCTCTCTCTCTCTCTCTCTCTCTCTCTCTCTCTCTCAATATATCTTGTTTAACAGATGTTAATAATTTAATGAACTTTATTGAAACAACTAACTTTTATTTTGAAAAAAGTAACAAAAAAAATATATATATATTTTGCTTTGTATGAGTAAAAAGTACTGAAGCTGAACAGTACCAAAAATATACCAATACTAATATTATAACACGTAAAAACGTTAAACGCTTACTTGAATGCATTTTGGTTGCAGAGGGTAATGGCGGGAAATATGAGTGACTGATTGTAGTTAACCCTGACATTGACGTTGACCGGTGAACTGTGGTAATAAATGATCCTATCAAGTATCTGTACTGACATCCCAAAGAAGCAGACCAAAACCAGCAAGAACCAGAAAAGCCTGTAATATAAATTTTATCTTAACGTTATTTATTAGTTATTGATAATGAAACTAAGCACCGATTTGTAGAAGAGAACGTGTACTTGACAATATGTAAAACTAAGATGAGACTTAACAAACGTAAAGAAGGGTGTCGGTGATCGAGTTATGTAAAACGACGGTTTCGGATCAAAGCGCCTCTCACCGTCTAGGTTCGAATTCCAACTGGTAAGATTTTGGTCTTGGATTGTTTCAGTTCGCTTGCTGAAGATCGGTGAACTGACCACTTGTTATTATTAAAAGAATCTTGACTGGGACATAATATAACATTAACCCAATCAAACCAACAAACGAAATGTCCAATAACACATGCTGAAAAAATCAATCATTATTAGCATTACAAGACTGCTTATAAACTATGTATATATAGAATCTGGCTTTAACGACATCACGTAATCAGAGGGTGTTTTTCCTTTTCTCTCTTTTTTTCTCTCTGTTTTATAACTATTGGTCTAAATCGAACTATTTAAAACAAAATAATATTTATTTTACAAGTCATTAACGTAACGTTACAACAATATTGAAAACATTAATTTATTTTTGTTTTAGGAAGTTACTTTATGAAACTCTGCTCCCTTTCATGAAAGCTTGTAAAACAATGTTTGAAATGAAATATTCATTGTATTTAACAGCAGAAAATTTAAGATGATTGCTGTCGCTTCGTAACAAAGATATTCAAAGTAAAAATATTTAGTATTGTGTTTTAATATTTGCATATCAAAAAGAAACCCTAAATGAATGGTGTTTTACGCCCTAGCCAACCCAGACAGGTTCATATTCAATACTTGAACAAATAAGATACAGCTTTCTCAAACTCATCTGCATTAAGTGGAAAGAGTGTCAACTTGTTCGCCCTGTGTCAGTTAAATATGACCTAAGTGAGTAATATGCTTGTCTGTGGCTTACTGCTTTTTGTGAGCAAGCACGGTAAAGCAACTTCGATTCCTTGCTAGTACATAACAGACCATAAAAACATACTCGCACATTTTCACACATTTGCGACATATTCTTGGATTAATTCGTGGAAATAAATAAAGCAGACTTGTCGTAAAAAGCTAAAAATATGCTAAAACAACGTAAGCAACATGCAACCAGTCGTACATAGTCAATATTTTTTTTATTTCAAATGAAACGAAAAGTTTGGTATAGCAAACCTGTGAAGAAAATATCCCCTACCATTGGCAAAACTATCTCTAAGAATTTAGAAATAACTTACATTAGGTTGTACTTTTGTAACACAAAAATTAGGTTGCCAATAAATAAATAAATAAATAAATAAATAAAATTCTAAAAAAAAATTCAATATTTATCTTGCCATATTATATCGACACGTGCCGAATACGCGTGTATCAATGCTATTTTCTGCTTTCTAAATTTGATACATTTCTGTTATCTGGACTCACCGAAATTTTTCTCCGTTTTATGCACGTGTAATTTTTGAAACATTATCATTATTTTGTACATGATTCTGTGTCTGTAACGTGGTAATTGCAGTTTCGTGAGTCATAATTTACACTGTATGACAGCTATTATGATTTTTTATCTATCATCCGATACTAAATAGATAACGTTACAGAGAACTATAAACAGATGAAGGTCAATATATATTAAAGTTCAAGCTGAATAATTCCCTCTGTAAAATTCACCTGTTTTATATCCAAAATTAATTCATGTATAATTATGCAGCCGGCTCTATTATTCGTTATTTTCAACGATTTCTATTCATTGATATATGACGTTTCACATATTGATTTTACAGCAGCTGAAATTTTAAATATAAAAGAGTTAAAACTTACTAAATGTATTGTTTAGCCTTGAAGTACGTTAACTCGGTTAAATAAGCTTCCGTTCTGTCAATATGAAGTGATAATCACAAAAAAAAAAAAAAAAAAAAAAAAAAACAGAGTCTGCTGCTCCGTGCATGGCCATGTGACATTTTTGTTGAATTATATAATGAAGATTAAATGCAGTCAGACTGAATGTATAAAACTAACCCATTTGTCATATCCTGTGCATCAAATGAGTTCCAAAATAGTTTTAGGTTGCAGTGTAAGTGATGTAAATAAGTGAAGGAAAAATGTCATCAATCGATATTTAGTATTCATTATGACTTAAATATATTGAATTTGAATTTATTCATATCAAGTATTAAAAAATTGCAAGTTTATCATAATGCAGGTTTAGTTTTCCTAATACAACACCAACTCGTTTCTAAAATTGAAAAAAATCTTCAGCGTTACGTCAAATTAATTTAAAACAAAACAAAACTTTCGTACTGAAAAGATAAATTGTTCATTTTGTTCGAATAAAAAACAATGATTAAAAGTTTTACAAGAATTAAATTACGAAAAAAAACTGATATATTACTTTTATTTGTTTTTAGGGAAAAACTAATATACATATAAAAAAATGTAATACGTAAAATGCGCACTAGAAAAATGTTTAAATTACCTTCTAACTAAAAATGTATCGCCCATCGAAATAAATCTCAGTCCGTGTAAAGTCGTATTCTGAGCAAAATCCTGCCATTCGTCTTTCCATTTTGGTTTCCGGCGTCGTTTTCCATTTCTTTCTGATTTCTCATTTTCTCTGGCTTCCAAACCGCGTGAAATCGACGATGTAAAGTTGTTAATTTCATTTTCTATTACGTTATTTGTATAAAGCTCTCCCATATTAAGAAATTACACTGGTGCTCAAATGTATTGCATAATAGGAGATGTTTCTTACAAACTTATACTATATTCGAAGGTCATGTGATATCCCGGAACTACTAAACGAGTTCTAGTGAGAAAACAGTCGTTTAAATGATAATTTCTCATTACATCTGGTATAAGATTATCTCTTTATTATAATTTTGTAAAATGAAACCCCAAGATAATAATTCTAAAGTACATATGTAATTTACTAAGGATTGAAAAATTACCTTCGATGTCATAATTTTATTTCTATGCTGGAAATTCCATGTTATTTCCATTTCTTTTCAATTGTTCCATTGTTAAGTGCACATGTTCAGGGCCGTTTATAATAATTGGAAGCGTTTGTTAAATTGTCTATGTATAATTGTATATGTGCTGTCTCTAACACATGGCCAATTATAAATTATTATATTTAGATATTAGAAATATGTGTCACAACTAAACAGGGGATCTACATTTATAGATTTGCAGCTGGACAGAGAATTTCTAACCAAATAAAATGTATAATTATTGTCCTGAAAATGTGTTCCAGGTAGCAGTTATACAAATACAATTACTGCAATCATATAGTCTTTAACTAGATGCGATTCAAGAGCCAGATAATTGTTAGCCTTCTAGTCGCCCATTTTACATTATTTTTATAGATTATTTTGATAAATTCGTGGGTTTAATTAACCATTGAACAGCATAGCTATGGCAGTTATTGGATTCTAAATGACTTAGCTTTGCCAGGCAAACTGAATAACGCGCGTTAGCGCGTTATGATTGGTTTGCCTGGCAAAGCTATGGCATTTATAATCCAACAACTGCCATAACTATGCTGTTCAATGGTTAAATTTACATTATATTAATTATTAATTAATTTTTTTGAATTTTTGTCACATCAATTTGAATTTTCCCGCCTTTAACGAGAAGCGGGGTCAATTCTAGGAACAGCGTAACAATGTAAACAAAATATAGTACAACATGAAAAAAACACGGAACTCGCAAACATTATAAAATATTTTATAAACCATCACATTGTTTTGCACATTTTATATAAAACATCAATTTAGTCACTTTCAAAGCAATTTTACGAAATAATTTTTTTTTTTAAAAAAAAAAACCAATTTCCTAAGGCGGATGACGAACAAGTGAACAGTCTCGAAGATTGACACGAAAATGATGTCTCACTCTCGTTGTCATTTTTGGAAATTTAAAAGTGCAGTGCGAGAAATTGGAATCTACGAAGAAACCAGGAGTGAATTAATTGAATGACGGAAATGTAACCTGCTTGGAAAGTCATAGTTTCTGTCATTATTATTCGTAGAACTTGTGGAACTGACCACATGATGCGACCCAGATTTTGACCCATTTAGGCGCGGTACAACAGCTGATCAGTGTTTAAATTTTTTTCAGGGTGAGTTAATTCTGACAATGAGTTACTATGACGTTTTTTCTGTTGTGTTGAGACAGTTCTGTTGTAAGATTGGGAGAAGCTTCTCATTTATGGTTCGACATAAACAAATTTGTGCCGAGCTTCGTACCCAAGGTCATTGATATGCTGAATGGCCGTCACTCGCAAACAGCGAGGAGTTTATTTAGTTTCAACTTTTGCAGCATGGCATATGTCGGATAAAAACGGGCAAATGTGCGTTTTAAAAGTGGTTTACACATGAACCATATATCAGACTCTTCAGGACCAGCCATGGCTTTTTATTATATTGATTGAAAAAACTTTGGGATTTTTGTCAGTTTTATCGAAGCACTGGAAACAGCGGTTTAACATTTTTACAGGACAGTCGACCGTCTCAGTTGCATATATATTCTTTTTTAACATCTGCTATTTCCGTCTGTATGAGATAGCTCCCCTCTGAAAATTATTTGGTCGATTTCATGTTTTTAAGTTACATATTCTCCAGACTCGTCAAAGTGAAACCCAATTATGACTGTGGTTTTAACTGGTGGTGAAATTCCATAGCTCGGGAAATAAAATTTATAGAACAGATGGTACCATACACACTTTTTCAGTATTATGGGAGAAATTAGGGTACTTTAATTTTTAGATGATTGGAAATTTTCCGTTGTGTATTTAATTCAATGTATAATAAAAATTAATAAATATTTTTTTCTCAGGCTGTGTTGTTGTTTTGTTATGAAACTTCTTAAAAATAGTCCAGAGAGTGAAATATTCATACGCATAGTGTAATGATCATGTGATCAATGTCAGTTATTGTACCGTATTTGCCACATGTCTCAAACATGTTTATATAGTAAATTTGCAAAGCAAATGTAAATATAATCTTATGTTTCTTTTCAATTGATTTACATTAAAATCCTTTTTTAAAATAAACTCTTTTGTATGTCCTATAAATATTTGAAATTGGTAGAAAATTAAGTGATTTGATATCTTTTATGTGAGTTCATATTGAATAAAAATCTTATAATTAATTTTTGTTCGATGAAATTGCAAATCAAACAAATAACATCGATCTTAGCGAACAATATATCATCCACAGGCGAATGAAATTTAAAAAAAACATTAATTTATACAATGATTTCGTAAGCCTTTCTAGGCCACACTACCAACGTTAGCTGGTCATTACCGTTTTGATATATAATCTATTTGTATTATTACTAGTATATAATAGAGATTCAAAGTAAAGCCCATGGTATGTTTGAACGTAAACGTTTTGATTCCGTTTTCAGATTGTACATTAATATAATAATAATATAACAAATCCATGTATATTTTTTTCATTGATGTATATTTCCATATTCTGTTACATTTCTTGTTGTTTTAACCACTGCGGTAGCTCAGTTGGTGGAGTGCTCGCTCCGTAAGTGGGAGGTCGTTGGTTTGAAACCAGAACGGGTCTGACCCAAGATTTGAAAGTGGGTAGTGACTGTTCTTTCGTCAAGCACTCTGCATTATGAAATGAAAGTCACGGTTCTTTCGGATGGGAACTTAAAATAAACGAGGTCCCGTGTGACGGTAGGCGTGGCACGATAAAGAGCCCTGCTGAATAATGTCATCGGCGCAACGCACAGGAAAAATACAAATGAAGTATTCTTGACTAGGACGTTAAACGCATTACTTAACTCAACTCGTTTTTATGACAATGTATTTAAAACAGTATTTAGCAACTAAGTTACCAAAAAAATCAATAATGCAACTGAAGATAATGCGCTTTATAAATACCATATCATCTATTAAGAAAAAAAATATGTATCAGAATATCAAAAAAATTGTCACACAATTTAAACACTGGTTCTACCGGCTTAGTACATATATATACTGGATAAATAAAAACATTATAGCTCGTAAAAAAAAAAAAAAAAAAAAAAAAAAAAACTAATGGCAAATAAGTATATATCATATTATTTTTGAAAGGTTTTGTTTCTATTTTATTGTTTTCGATTTTTTAAAATTTAAAAATTAAATAAAGTGTTTTATTGAAGAAAAAAATATTCGAAAGGGTCATCATTTAAAATTTTAATGGATGTTGTAACTTGTCAAAATAAAGGGCTGTATAACTTGTAAATAAATAAGTCTCATAATAGATCACAACGATTAATTTTAAAACTGTTACGAAAAGAAAATTGCAAGATAAGTCGACCAAAAAAGTGATTATGTACATGTAGATACAATAACTGATTATAAAATTTTATGATACATGATCAATAGAGTGATTTTTTTCTAATCGGGATTTTTTTTCTCTTAGATCGAGTCGTTAAGGTCTGGAAAGCAGGAGAAAACCGGAGTAACCAGCAAAAACGTCCGACTTCGACTAGCGAACCGACAAACTTTCTCGCACAAAAATCTGCTTGGAGAAGAAAAAGGGCACCATAATACATGCATGGTAATTTTTATTTTAAAATAGGTAACATTGAAAACTTAAAAATTTATTTTCAACGATAATCCCGACATTTTCACCATGTAATGGTATAGAAAGAATCAGCATTGTGGCTGTTAGAATTCATAGTGATATCAAAAACTTGCATATAACTGTTACAGTCTTGTGTGGCAATCTGAAATATAATTAAAAATAGGTTAGGACTTTTTTATAAAAAAATTAGAATTATTTGTTTATAAATTTGCTAAGCATTATTCTAGATAATGTTAATAGTTTTAAACGACATATTCTTATTTTCTTTTTGTACATGTAGTTGTAAATAAGTAAGATAATGTAGACCTGTTTTTTCTTTTATTTGTGTAGTTGTCATATGCCGCTTTTGAATGTATTAATTAATAAAATTCAAAAAATGGCATTTGACATAGTAAAATAATTTTCAAATCTTTATAAAAGGAAATTTTGATGTTAACATGATTTTACCTAAACCTTTTAAACTTAATGGTGTTAATTAAAGTTTCACACACACACACACACACACACACACACACACACACACACACACACACACACTTTACATTTACTTTCCAAAATGTTAAGTAATGACAACAAGCAATATGAGAATAAATCCAGGAAATAAAGTCTACTTTTAAATGAGTACTGTTACAATCCACCATGACTCCAGCAACCCCTTCGTGAGAGAATACATTACTTCCGGGAAACGAAGCAACGGCACTGTACTTCTTTACGTCAGGACAGTTATCAATTACCTATAGATGTTAAAATAAAAATGTTTAAAAAAAGATTTATTTAACAGAACTATTAAACTAATTATTTAATGAACAATAAATAAATAAATAAATGAATAAATAAATAAATATAAATAAATAAATAAATAAATAAATAAATAAATAAATAAATAAATAAATAAATAACAGTGTCATCTTGGATTTTATGGATGGAGTGCCTGTCGTACTGAAATATTCAATGTACTGAAAGACAATTAATAGCAAACAACTAAATGTGGGTTAGGACAATTTGGCGCATTCGTAGATTATAGGTACAGGATTTCTTACATGAATCCATATACTCTTATTAATCACTAAAGCTATTTATATGTTATGTTTAAACGTTTTTATTTTACGTCATATCATTTAGAATTTTTAGGAATTTTTGTAATTGTTTGTCATTTTTATGTTAACAGAACACACTGACAATAATACAAGTGATATGTTGTGAAATCCATAATATTATTTTAACCATATAATTTAAAATCATACTGTCATCTTTAATTTAGATAATTATTTTCACATGAGAGTCGACTTTTTTATATTTAGTGGTTTCAATATGCAATAATCATGCGTTTTATTTCTCATTTTATTCGTTTTTAGTGATGCGTTAGTAACAGATTTTATTAAAAACCAAACAATGAAACACGTTAGTTTTCTTTTCTAGAGGGCACACAAGTGTCATTTGTTAACATCAAATTGCAAAAGTCCGGTAAAAAAAAAAACTTGAAAGCATTTCGCTGAATGCTGTTTTTGCCATCACCTTTAGTTCCATTAAGAGTTTTATGTAAGGGAGATCTATAAGAAAGAAAGGGGTCCTGATATGTTTTAGAAATAACTTCCAATTTGTTGTGGTTTACTGGGTATAAACAAGATTTTGGAAGTTACAATTCTTATAAATTGCGAAGCACCAGTGTAGCTAACGTTTTATTGCATTCATGTAAAGTCAGGGATGTGCATAGTGATTCTGCTGTAGAGCGTGTACATTTAGATTTTCGTAAAAAAAATTTTGGTGTCAAATGTTTAACTTCTAGTGCTATGGTATACTTTGAATTAGATAGATTGCCTCTATTAGTAATTAGAAAGATACGTATATTGGTTTCACTTTTTACATTTTAATAATTGTATTCTACTTAACGTTTATCAAGTTTGTTATTTTTAGGTGCAAAATACTCATCTAATAATTTCGTCTGGACCAATTTTGTAAAACAAGAGCTTGAGTTTCTTTCAGTAAGTTATATTAACTGACGGAATAAAATGAAATAAAATCAATTACCTATGGTTCACGCAATAACCTATGGTTCATCAAATATTGCCCATTTAAAATTCATGATAATTTACCTTGTCACCACGTATCCACTGGTCTGATGAAGGAGCTCCACAGAGTTCTATGGGTACGCTCTCTGATAAACCATGTATTCCATCATTGCAGTCAAGTCCGGAATGTTTCACTATTGTATTATGTGCAAGATTTATAATCGTATCCAATTTGGAACATTGCTTGCTTTCTGTTAATTATAATGATATTTTAATCAGCAGACGTTTAAAAGATGCCATCATTGTATCAGTAAGGTCAATACTATAAGACCGGGCCGGCAAGTCGTTGTAACCGATAGGTATTTTAACAGAAAGATGGCCAAGTGCATTTTGATTTGCCTTGGTAATTTTTATTATGAATGATCAGATGGAAACCCAAAAATGATAACACTAATTTGAATTACATCATAAAAGTTAAATGTTCTTTAAAAAAAATCTTAAAGTAACAAGCTTTCAATAATAATAATAATAAAATAATGCAAACAGGCTTGAAGTTGTTATTTCAATTCTCAAAATCAATCTAAAGTAGTTTAAATACTAGAAATTAAGACTTTTTTAAAATTAATATCCGCAAGCAAAAATAGTACGTTGAAAAATTTGCAATTTATTTATTTATTTATCTATTTATTTATTTATTTATTTATTAATTGATTAATTAATTAATTTATTTATTCATTTATTTGGGGGTTTTAGGTAAGTTGTTTATTCCCTATTCTTATTTTTTTTTTTTTTAAAAAAAAAAAAAAAAAAAAAAAAAAAAAAAAACAATAACGCAACATGTCGATTTTGAAGGCTTCAAATCCAAATAAAATTTAAAGAGCTAGCTTTTTAGAATTAAACAATCAAATTGTGCATAATAAAACATCAGAAATAATATCTTTCTACTTACGTATTTTAGGCACAGATGAAACCGGAAGAGTTGTTGTTTCGGTAATTTTTGTTGGTGTTAAAGTGATTGGCTGCTGCGTGGTTACTTTTGTAGTTGCCTCTGTTGTTTTTTCTGTTGATGATGTATGATCAATTGCACTCAGGTGTCCGTTATTAACTGCAGAAAAAGATAACTAAGCATGTTTTCTACTTGTTTCATAAAATCAGTTCACCATGCTTTGGGTAAAGCATGAAAATAAACATAAAATCAACATAAAATTCACAGCTGTCAAATGTTTTTTAAAGAACAGTGACAATCCGAAAAAATGCGTGCGACTCCGTCGATGCTAGACTGAAGGGAAGTGGCGGGGGCGGGGACAGGAATACCCCCCCACACACACACACACACACACACCAACCCACCGGGAAAATTTAATGATGGTGTAAAATTGTGCTGTTTTCAGTGAGAATCGGAGAAAAACATAAAAAATATAGTTTTTTTTTATTCAGCAGCGGAACTTACAATTCTTGTAACAAGAGACCAGAATCACGGGGTCGATATGGAATTTGTCAGGACTAAAGTTTTGTACCACCTGCACATGTAACAAGGGGTCTGTGCCGTCAGCTTTTATATTTTAGACAGCTTGAATTTTCGTGTATTTAAAAAAGCTTTGCGCGTTATCGCGATTTGCAGCAAAAATGCGTGTGACACGCCCTATACGTGTGGCTTGACAGGTCTAAAAATGTTGTGATAATCTCCTTTGATATACTCAGAAATACTAATAAAGAAAACGGCACAAAATTTGAACGAAAGTTATTACTATTTTTTTCCAAGCTATTTCAAATATTTTTTTAATTTGGTGATTGTGGGGTATTTTGGATAAAAGTTTAGAAACAAGAAAAACCGTCCAAGGAAATAAAAGTTATCAAAAAGATTTGGTCATTGGTCATGTGAAATTAATATGACTATGTCAAATACTTGTACAGATCAAAACAAATTTAAAATGGATTAAGCAATACAATACTAATAGCAAAACAGGTAATTGATTCAAATAATTTCAAAATGATGAAATCATTATACATATTGCTTTAATAGATATAATACAAACTACAAATATGTTGTATTGAAATGGAAGAACAGTTATTAACAAGACAAAATACAAAAAATTACGCCTATGTTTGTTGTTTATTTTAATCTTGTAGTAGTACATAAATGCTAGAACCTTTACTTACCATTACAGTTGTTTAATGATACTTCATCAATTCGATAACACTGAAATTAATCGAAAAAAAACTAATTTTAAAAAATAAATAAAAAAATATAAAAAAAGTACATAAATAAGTTAATAATAATAATAATAATAATAATAAAAATTATAATTATAATAATAATTGATCACACCTAAAATGAATAAGTAATAACGATAACTAATTTTGATTTGCAATAAGTTTTTTCTACTGATATTTCCAATTAGAGTATCGACAAGAGTGCAAACTTTAGTATGAAAATTATAGAAACTATTCGATACAACATTTTATCTGATGCTGTAATGAGTCAATATATTATTATCTTTCATAATCTTAACGACTAAAAGGTTACTTAAATCTTGGTAAAAATATAAAATATAAAGGCGAGTCGCATTAAACCGAGTGATCCGACTACAGGAGAAATGTCAAGAAGAAAATATGGTTACACTTTTGGGAGACCTTGTGACGGTACATATTGTCGAATATGTACATGTTGTCGCCCCAACAACAAAATGTACCTTCACTGATTGTACATATTGTCGCTTATTTTACAGGAAAAATAAAATCCTCATCTCGGTACATATTGTCGCCGGCATTAATATGTACCGATGGGCGACAAAATGTACAGTCGGTATTTGTGCATATTGTCGACGGCGACAATTATGTACAGGGGTGACAATATGTACCGTCACAGACCTTTATACACAACAAAGACTAGAGGCCAAACACAAATAAATCTTTGTCTAATGTACCTATATATGTGCATTTCAAACTTATGAATACGTTTTGTAGTTATGCATAATACTGAATGATGCATAATGTTTATCTTATATATAATTCAACGTTTAATCAAGGTTTTAATCTTTCAAATTATTTGATTTTGATATTTGATTATATCTTTAGAATGTTACAAGAATAAAAATTATTGTAACAAATTTTAAATTATGAATTCTATAGGCTTATGAATTTTTTTAAATTATTATTCGATATCAACACTTTTGTATTAAAATCAACCAATTAGGTATTGTTTGAGCTCTGTGTATCTACTGGTCTCTTAGCAGGCACGAAACGTAATGGAATCACTGCGGTGCTTGTAAACTGTGATGTCTTCTCGTCTATATCAGTCCAACACGTTTTTTTAATTACTATTAATTTAAACAATGTGTTGCATTACCTTGTATTGTGGTATTCCGAAAAAATGATTGTTAGAGACTTTAGCTGAATAGTAATCACCTATGACATAAAGTTCTGAAACCATTTGACAGCTGCATTTTTCCGGTGTTTGTCTGCCAACTATGTGACCACCTGTCCCATGATGTCCACCGATACTTCCATGCATATGGTTGTAATTTCCATAACTTCCATCGCCGAAGTTTCCATATGAGTGATCTGTCTGATAATGTGAGAACTGCTGTCCAATTTGTGTTCCCTCCTTACTCACTTGATATGCCTCATTTAGATAGCTATTAGTACCGGGGCATGGATGTTCGAAGAAACATCCACCATTGGATGGACAAATTTCACAAGAATTTACATACGAATTGTATATTAGGCAGATTTGGTACAGGGTAAAAACGGTAGTCAACATAGTCGAAATCCTGAAAAATTCCGTATATTAAATAATGGTGATATTCCTTAAAAAATAAGAACGTTGTGTTGCCATCATTAAAACACTATTAAGTTAGTTCTTTTGACACCGTTGACGAGATTTTAATAATACAATTATGTGGTTCTTTTGAAAGCTTTGATGCGGTTCTGCAAAAAAGCCTGAAATAGCTTTATTCAAACTCATGTTCCGATTCAATCAATCTCGAACTTGTTTTAAAGTCTGACTTTTTTCCTATTGAAAGCTGGGATGTTCTTTAATTGAAAAATGTGTTTTTTCTATCAAAGGCGGTGTGGTGATTGGATTAAAAGCACACACACACACACACACACACACACACACACACACACACACACTATATATATATATATATATATATATATATATATATATATAAATTTATGACGGTATTATAACTAATTATTTATAAGGAATATATCAACAACTGTGTGTGTGTGTGTGTGTGTGTGTGAGATTGAGAGAGAGAGAGAGAGAGAGAGAGAGAGAGAGAGAGAGAGAGAGAGAGAGAGAGAGAGAGAGAGGGGAGGGGGTTGTAGCAAAATATTATTTGTGAAACGCCTCGTAAGCTAGATAAGTCGGAAGAGTGGTCTTGGCCGAAAAAACTGACATGTCACCTTTTATAGGACCTGCTATCATAGCAAAAAGTAATTTACTACTACAACAGAGTTTTTTTATAACAAACCCCGAGTCTACTTGATGTTAGTTATAGAACAACAGCGTTGATTTTCAAAAAACACTTATATATATATATATATATATATATATATATATATATATATATATATATATATATATATATATATATATATATATATAATTATATATATATATATATATATATATATAAGACTTAGTAAGTGTAATGGTTTTCTTACGTCCATAAAGAGATAAATTTGTATAATAAATATCAGGACTTGTATATTTTAAAAAGACTAGGAATACTGAAACATTATTAAAAACCAATGGCAAGATATACCAGTAGTGAAAAGTGGGATAATCGGGAAGCTTCTCACATCTGAGCATAAAAAAGAATGGGAGATTTAATTTGATTTAGTGGGGATTTACCTCCCAGGAAAGAATATTTCACTTATACCGAGAGGTCACCAGTTATATGTGAGGTGCCGGAAATTTTGACTTTTGTAGTGCGCTTTGGGCAATTTGCAGGGTTCTTTAGCGTGCCGCACCTGCCGTGATACGTGGCATAGGTTTTTAAGGTCCTCCGAAGCACCAAAAAGTGCGTGTTTCGGGAAGCTTCTGACATCTGGGCATGAATAAATGATCTTGGTTAAACGCTACAGAAAAAAATATTAATTTGCGTTTTCTAAAGTTAATGCGATGATGATGTAACCCTTTTTCATCAAGTCATCCTTACAATCATAGTAAAGCAGTTATACTCTATAATAAAAACTCGTTTTTCAAGTATTGAAATACACAAAAAATTATCATATATAAATTAAAGATTACTTACGCCTTGTTATGATACAACAACCGATTTTGAATGTTCCAATTATGACTCTTATCGCAATTTATATATGTCAAATATAACTATGTCACGTTCTCGACATTTAACTGTCCTTAATCTAATATAGTAAAGTAGAATTCCTTAAATGAACCTTTTTTCGGCACTTTTGGAACGTTTACTTTATATTTGATACTGAAACCGATTAATTTTTAGTATTATCTATAAACGGTTTAAAACAGACAAAGATGTTACATCCTCTTCATTTTAAAAATTGTGTAAACTTTAAAGTTGTAAAAAGATAATAAAAAGAACATGTACCTTCAAGCTACATGTAAAAGTGGAAACAGTAGACACATGTGTAGGCACCATTTTTGTTTCAAAACAAAAGGTTTTTTGGTACTAATTTGCAGATAATTTGATAACCTGAACTTTTTAACCGTTTTTTTTAAATAAATTCTTGCGTGGTAATAACATTAACACATGTTAGGATGCAAAATACTTTAGCAAGATCAGATCGCTTTTTAAGTAAATTCTTTCCTTCAGAATACCTCACTTTTTTAAATATATTTCTGTTTTCATACTTGAGCGTTAGACGAGTTACATCACCAGATTTATCAGTTATACTGGCTCATTGACATTTCTTAGAAGATTCTTACTTACTTAAAATAAACAGAATAGATAATAAACATCGCTTGCTTACTGTTTTATATAATTGAAGTCGTCTAACATATGATTGCTACAATTGAGGGGAGATGTTATAACCATTCCAGTCACGAGACGACATTAAAATTAAGCATATACATACATACATACATACATACATATATATATATATATATATATATATATATATATATATATATATATATATATATATATATATATATATATAATAAGTTTAAAACAAACGTTAAAACTAAAACTCTACACACAAAACAAAGACATTACCTAGGACCTACCGGATTCTAAAACAGTTTGAACCTTGAAAACTTCTTTAGCGCCAAATGTCCATAAGATTAACTCTTTAGCGCTCTAAGTTAGCTAAAGTTTTTATCTGTTTGGCCGCATTAAGGTATCTGTGCGCAAAGCCAGGGTACTTAATTTGAATGTTCATTCTATCATACTAAGCAACTGTTTATCATATAAAATTTTTTCTTCTAGATAAGTGATTAATTAACTAGTTAGGTTACAGTGTTTTGGTATCATTATCCACAAATCCGTTCTTTCACATCAGAGTTAAATAAAATATCAAATACACACACACACACACACACACACACACACACACTATATACTATATATATATATATATATATATATATATATATATATATATATATATATATATATATATATATATATATCATTACTGATAATCATCAGATTTATCATTACCTGAGCCTAAGGGGAAGGGTACATAAATCTTTGACAGGGTACATGGGGCCGTGTAACCTATCAAAAATCTGTCACCCTTCAAAGCATTTATTTACTTCCAATGAAAAAAATTAAATAAAGCAAGCAGGCATTTTACTAACATTTAATGTATCCTATGTATTTACTAACATTTTAATTTCGGATCCTAATTTTTTTTTTCATATAAATACATGTACTCACTGAAAATTTCGCTGCCGATCGATTACTTTCTTGACATTTGATGGCACTAGTTTGGTTCTTTTAACTTAAATTTCGTTGTTTTAGTGACTTGCATACATTGTTGTCACCATGTTTGTTTACTATAACCAAATGACACAATCTAAGAGTTACTTCCCTTATGCCGCTAAATGTCGCGTGAGTTTATGTACCCCGACAGATTTACGAACATAGTTCCATGTGCCCTGGCAAGTTAACCAAATTCCTTTGAAGGGTGTGTGTGTGTGTGTGTGTGTGTGTGTGTGTGTGTGTGTGTGTGTGTGTGTGTGTGTGTATGTATGTGTGTGTGTGTGTGTCTGTGTGTCGATATATGAACATGATAGCACAATCCGTGACCCGTTCTTCATGCATTACATTGCTTTTTGATACAGTTCAGTTACTAGGCGATCTGATGACACATAAGTAATTCCCACAAGTACAATGAATTGACCATTGTAACGTTTTACCTAAAGTGATAGTTTTACACATATCAATACATTATATCTGCATGTCTAAACAGCTTTAACCAATTATATATTTCCGATTTTGGATAAAATTTCCTTTTAATGGCCAGTGATCTAGAGATCGAACGGATAAACAAATTGCCTTAATATTGATTGTACTAACTGGCTTAATAGTTATTTATGCCTCAGGTACTTTAGTATAACAAAGTAAGCAGTCATTAGGTTAAATGGACGTTGAGTTAACTAAGCATACACATTTCATACGTATCTAAAGTACATTTTGTAATTATATAAAATACTTATTTGTATAAGAATTCAAATACGTTGTTTTCCTCGAGAGAAAATAACCAAAACTTGACATCAAGGCCTATAATATGATTTGAATTCTACATAAATGTACCTGGCCTTTAACACTATTGTTTTCTTTCTTTATGGCAATTAACAGAAAATGTTTTTGCATGTGCTTCTAAAACTTTGGCTAAGCCTTTAATGTATTTTCCACATGACCATTGCTACATGTATATAGCTAAAGCTATTATCAATGTTGAGCACTGCTATCTTGTCTAAAATTTATTTTTTACATCGCTCTTGTCATTTCCGCCTATAATTGGCGTACTTCCCCACGAATGTTGAACGCTGTTGTTTCAAAAGATGGATGTACATTATAAATTGTAGTTCAACACTACCGTTTTGGCCTAAGGTATTTCTCTTCGTCTTAACCTATAACGTTATTTTATAACGATGGCCGATAGCGGCCAGGCTAAAATAAAGCAGTGTACCTATGTTTTTGTACCACGGTACACTTTTCTATAGTGCACAGACACGACTATTTTGGTACGTTTGTGTACCATAGTACACTTTTTTATGGTACACAAACATGACTCTTTTAATATGTTTGTGTACCATGGTACACTTTTTCATGGTACAAAAATACAACACTTTTGGTATGTCTGCCTACCATAATACACATGTTGAACTTATCAATTATTCAGTTATTTTATGCATGGCCGTCGATCTTTGTTTTCTTTTTTTTTTTTTTTGTTTTTTTTTTTTAAATTTTGACATAAGTAAATTCGTTTTTTAAGCAACAGATTATATCATCTTAACTTTGAAAGAAAACATCGGATTTATGATTTTACACTAGTTTTATTTTAACATTGTTAAATATTTATTTATTTTTTTTTTTTTCAATTTCATTTTTTAAACTATAGCCGAGATTAACTAAACATACGAACATGTTAAGTTTCTAATACTAATACTATCCTTGTTTTTATTATTATTATCATTATATTATTATATTCTTTTTATTTTGAATGCAATAAAAACTGTCACAAGTAGCAAAGTACAATGGTCAAAATTATGTTTTATTTGACTTTTATTTTAAAGCTTATGATATAGATATAGTTGAACCCCTTCGGTTTTATTTTAATTATTATGAATTTTGTTTTACTTATAATAATAATAATAATAATAATAATAATAATTATTATTATTATTATTATTATTATTATCTGCTGTATTATTATTATTATCTGCTGTATTATTATTCCGACGTCTCAAACCTAATCAAACTCTTAATTAGTAATTCAGTCTAACCACCTGTTCTTTACGAGTATCCGATTACTACATTAAAAGTGTAAAAACACAAATACCCTAATACAGATACAATTCTGAATGAATAGTTTGATTCATGCATGCGTGCGCATTATCTTCTCGATTTGATTACAAACGGGAGAAGTATCGATTGGTGTCAGCATCCATGTAAGACCGCTTAGCGCATTGTTCAATGAAAAACAGCGCAGGAATACAACACAGTGATTACGTTCATTTATAAGATTCATTAATAAGCGTGTTTTTCCGATTAAAACTGGGACATTGTTGAGGACCGATGTAAACATTGATTGGGCATTCAAACGTAAATAATGTGATCAACAATATTTAGAAAATGAAGGTAATTTATAGATGTAATATCTAGCACACCTAACGTTATAGTATCAGGTATTCTACACAGGTAAAACATTTTTCTATTGTGTTTTATGAACGTAAATGGTTATTTCCAATGCGTATATATACCTGAAACATAAAGGATATTTATTTAAATATAGATTAAATTCAGAAATAACTATGAATTTTATGTAAAAAAATTAATACATATTTTTTAAATAGATGGGAGCTAATATATATTGTGTTTATAACACGTGATATCATTACTCATATTTAAAGGGAAATGGAAATATTAAGAATCAATATTTAAACTGTGTTACAGGAAAATAATCAACAAGTGTCATTTACAGTTTATGAATACAGAATACAGAAGTTTGTGATACAAAAAAGAAAAGGAAAAGATGGAAAAGTTCGTGTTCAATAGCTGTCAGGTGTCCCCACCGGTTTTTAAGTGACTGAAATTTACCTCCAAATGGAAGGATTTAAGTATCATTGTTTCCGAATCCCATAGTCAGGTGTTTCCATATTTTTATAAATCAGCGATGACAGATGTATTTCTATAATTGGAACTGTTCGGAATTATACGCGTTCTAAATCCCTTAGTCAGAATTACGTGACATATCAGATTTCACCTTGATAGATTTAATATTGTATAAAACATTGACATTTTACAAAGGAAGTTCGTATTCGTTAGGACGAGTGTATTGCGTGTTGGTTGCTGGGGTTGTATATCAAACCTGTTGGGTAAATGAATTATTTATTAGTGAAACATGTAAATATATTGACCATTACATAATTCGAGTAGTCGATACATATGAAATACCCCAGGTAGCTGTATAAAACAATGGCTACAGACACATTCCGTGACTATAAATACCGAGTATCATTATTGTGTCAAAGGAGACTTATAGAGTATTGACTAAACAATGCGATTGGACAATAATAAAAGAACGGACATTTTTATGTCATTGAGTTACCTATGTTTCATATTTGCATAATGCCATCAATTGAAGAGAAAGAAGCTAAGATAATATACCAATATTGATTATATTTTCAATTTCCTGTATTTTTATTTCACGTATTAGACGAAAAAATCGCTTATAAGGACATGATAAGGACATGGTAATACAAACAATGTCGATACAAAAATGAAAATCAAAAAGATAAGATGATAACGTATGTGAGCGCCGTGTTATGGATGATTTTTTCACCAATCGCGGTTTTTTCGGATATACTGGCTATCATCATTATCTGTCACTATCGGCCTTACCACCATGGAACAGATCTAACACTGATATCGTTGATGGTTGCTATGGCAGTCAATGCTATCCTAGTTATACCACTTCCGGCTGCACTCCATCTTGGTGATTTCCGTTGGACATCAGATATGTGCAATTTTTATGTATGGGCTTTCATTACATTTCGGATTGTACAGTTATTAAATTTAGCAGTTTTAAGTGGCCACTGGGCTGCTATTTTGAAGTTTTCTGTTATCAAAAAACACGTTGGTACCACAACTTGTATCAAATGGATACTGCCTCTATCTTGGGTGGTTGCCGGTATCGTTGGAATCTTGCCTATTTTAGGGGTAGTGGAAGGAACGTCTTTTGATAAAAATTCTTGTACGGTTTTATCCTATAATATTGCCCTTGGATTTGGTATTTTCTTTGGAATATTTGCCATTGTGTGTTTACTAGTTTCCCTGTTGTGTGCATGTGATTCACTGTTTCTTCTAAAAGCAGTTCGAAAAGTGGCGCTAGTTAAATATGGCGCTGGAAGATTTTACTTGCCAAAGAAAAGATCAGAGATCCCTGGTCAGGAGACATATACAGTTCATGAACGATATAACCAGTTAAATTTATCTTGGGATTTATGTAAATTAGCTACAATTGTTATCATCTTATCCTTTGGAATCAACCATCTACCGTATGCGGTAAGTATTACTTAAATAAATTTAGTTCAGTTTCCAGCCAAACCGTTGATAGACGGGTTCGTGCTTAAACCGCGAGATTGTTTTCATTATATCTATGTAAAACTGATGTGTGTGAAATTACCATATTCTTGTCACGTTCAAATGGTTAAAATTAGGTTTTGACACTTTTATTGCAGCTGCAGTTATCAGAACATTTAAATATATCGGTTTCAGTTTCAGTAAATACGGTTAGTTGAATTAGTGTAATTACAAGTCACTACATAATACGCTCTAACGTTTGGACAGACTTGGATTTTAATGTCTTATTGAAGTCTGTAACACTGAATATTTCTCTTAAATTATGTTATTTATTTGTACAAAACATGTCGCTGAAATAATATATTTCATATTATAATCTAGAAATAAGAGACTGAAATTGGAGCTTAATATTGAAATAGCTATTAACAAGCAATAAGATATCTATATCCTTCTGCGTCACACGTGTTTTACTTCTTCTATATCGCAACCTTTTCTATAATATATTTATCTGGTTGCTAACCGCCCCAAGAAATCGAAAACAAACTGCTTTTATGGTAGGAAACTATTTTATGCCAATGAGACCTACTTGATATCAATATTTCGTTCTGTGTTGATAATTTCCTTCTCATGTTAGTTGCAGAGGAGAAGTGTCAAGGATTATCGTCTATACTTGAAGGCAAATGTTGTATTCAGAAAGACCTGACTTGAATGATAGAGAGTCCTCTATAATTGTAAGAAAATAACTCCACACAATAATTCTTGTTTAACTACCAATAATTATATTGCTATTATCAAACATCTTCCGTTAGAGTAAATAACTTTATACATATATACAGAACTGCTTTACAACACAATAAGAATTCCATTTCATTTATTTAGTTTTATCAGATTTAAATCATAGATTTCTATAAATTAATTTCTTTAAATTGAATGACATGAGAAATCAAAAGTGAAAGTTCAATATATTGATAAGTTATTGTACAATTACTCATTGTTTACCTTGAAAAATGTTTATTTTACAAGTGTACGGTTGATTTATCTATGGGATTATTATAAGTTCCTTGTGTTTAGGCATACAGCCAAACATGTCTTTAAAGGCCGTATAAGAGAACATACAAAATGATTTACGGACAATCCTTTAATCCTTTAAAATGCGACTTAAAATAAAGTCATGTGCTACTTTTCTTATATATACAGTGAAACTTGTAAAAACCGGACCCTGGAAAAACCGGAATCCTGTGAAAACCGGACGTGTATGCTTGTCCCGATTTACTCTCTTCTTTATTCTATATGATAGAAACCTTAATAAACCGGATCCTGTGAATTCTGAAAACCGGACGCATTTCACCGTCCGATTCATAAAAAACTATATTTTCACCTTTGTAAACCGGATTCGATTTTCTGATTATGAAAAAAACCGAAACCGAAACCGAAAATTTTATTGAAATTTTTTAAACTTGCAAATTTGTAACAAAATGACTGTTATTTCCGATATTATAAAAACATTTACTACAAATAAAAGTAATTTCCGATATCATAAATAACATCATTTAACTTTTAAGTAAAACAAAACTGTAAGAAATACAAATTATTACAGTCATCAAATGATATATTAACACGTGTGAAAGGTGTCACAAATAAGCAATAATTATCTGATTAAAGAGATCAGTCAACCGAAATCGAGGTTCGGTTGTGTTCGATTGTAACCTGTTAATTTTTAAAGGAACATCTTTGTTGGTTCATTTTGCTGGTATGACTCGATATCACAGTGATAATTCACAACTTTCTCCGCTATCTTAAATCGACAAAAGTTCAGTCAAGATTGATATTTTAATAAGTTTTGAGGTTACACAAAACTTCAGTCAAGAAAAGAATTGAATAGAATAGTCGCAGTTAAGATGACCTTGAATCCTGAAATTATTCGGCTCTCAATCGAACAACTGAAATGCGCTTTGTATAGATAAAACATTCTGCGCCGCCAGATGATGGAAAAATAAGGAAAACAAGTTTCTTAACAATGGGATGGCAGTTGTTATCATTAATCGACATAAACCAAACATCGATTATGTGCCCCGTCAGTAAATTCAAGCAATTTAATGTTTTGGCTGAGTCTTAGTTACGTTGACCTACATCCTCCAGCAGAGGAAAGCGCACCAGCATTTTTGCCATATGTTTGCATCGAAATAAAAACAAATTAAAATACACATTACTTACCATAAAAACTTTATGATATACGGCGTATTTCAAATTTATTCATGATTTCAATGAGACAATTATACATCATAATGATGATGTCTGATCCCACCCGTCTATCATTTCATGATGGTTTATTTGAGATAAATAAAACATTAAAATACAAGCAACCTACCCAAAAAATTTTAGATTATCACTTTACGTTGTATTTTAAGTTTATCGTTTCGAATAAACCACATGTACATGTGTTATCCATGGCTACACATCCCAAAGGGTGATAACATAAATGGATCTGCTACTCATTATCAAGGGCAGTGAACTCTAGCGAATAACCTTAATAAACCGGATCCTGTGAAAACCGGATTTTTTTCAAGGAACGGAGCCGGTCCGGTTTTCACAAGTTTCACTATATATATAAACTTTATGTATTTACAAGTAGCACATAAAAATTACTTCGAAAAATGAGAAAAAATCTTACTGTGAAACATGAATTGAGTTGAGCAATGATGTTTATTGTCTCGGTCAAGAATATTTCTCTTATATCGAAACGTCGCCAGCTATGGACAAAAGTGCAGAAATTTTGTCTGTGCTACCAAGGTGGTTCGAAACATAACCTTTAGGCAGGTGCGATTTTCATTAAACTTAGAGCAGGCGCGATTGTAGTTGTGGATAAAGATGAACTGAGAGCATGGTGTGATTGTAACTGTGGATAAAGATGGTCTTACAGCAGGTGCGATTTTAATTGTGTATAAAGATGACCTTAGGCCATTAGCTATTGATTTTGTTTTAGCAACTTACAATTACGGATATGTTTAACATAAATACCACGATATAACACAATTTTCTAAAATTTGACTACTTCCAGTGATCAGATCTCTGTATTTTATTTGATTTCTTCAATAAGTGGCCGAGAAGTATAAAGAACACTCCTAAATCTAGGTTTTACCAAACCCGGCCAAATCTGAGTGTGTTAAAACTTTGTTACTTTGCTTGTGGGTTTTTCAACGGGTACTTCAGTTCCCTCTACCATCCCAGAATTGACGGATTCGCTACAAATGAAAGAATCTGAACATGAGCGTAAAACACATTCTTGTCTAATTTGTGCGAATTTCCTAGAATTACTATATTGTGATAAATGTTTATTAGTACATTTCCATTAGGAGAGTATTTAATATATAACACAAATACCTGTTAAATTTTGATTTGCCACATATGCATTTTTCGGAAAATCATTCCTCATCATTAGCGACCGAAAAGTTTAGAAGATAAAAAAATAGGCCAAACAGTTGAAAATTAATAAATCTAAAGTTCCAAAATTATATGAAACAAATAAAAAATTATAGGACTGTGCAATTTTCTGTCGTAAAGCTTTTGTAAGACTATCGGGTAACTTGTTGTTCTGATTTTGTGTTCAGCTATTTTTGGTATCTCGTAGTCTTGGCAACAATCTAAAACTGAAATAACATCATGATTGGTATACAATGCGACAAAACCCTATGAAAAATAAAGAAAATTATCTCCGCTAAAACGCTCCCTTTTGTTAATGTTAGGTTGTTTCCGGCATGGCGGCCTAAAAATAAAGATGGCCGTCGTTACTATATTAAAAAAAAAATAACAAACGTATAGCCATTATATTTTAATGAACCGAATTCGATTACAAAGATGTAAAGTAATTTAACATATTAAATTAAAAAAAAACAACATAAAAAACAATGACCTTTGTCTCAATGGTTCAAAGACGAGGTTTTATTTTAAGCTGATTCTTGAAAATCTTTCCTCTAAAACAACAAGGCCGAATTTCTTATCTAATAGTAAATAAAGATCCTTGGTTGATGTCGATAAAAACTAATTTGCCCTTGACATCCCTATAATTTTAAAACAAAAAATGTGACAATGCAAGGGTATCGATTGAAGTATTTGAACGTGAATGGAAATTTAACGTGCTTATGATAAACCTTTGTGAAATTGTACAGAGAAGTTCAAATTCATTTGACACATATATCCAAATATGACAGTAATTGCACGTGAATATAGATAAATTATTTTTGTTTAAATTAGCTACACAGCTGTCGAGAATCATGTTTTGTACATGTCTTGTATACAATTTCTGTATTTAAACCACAGATGTAGAAATATCGTCCTATATAATCAATTCTTGGTTTGAATATGACTATTCGTTATAATGTTGTGTTGATATAACTGTTGTGACAGTTGAGTCAATATTGCCAGAAATTTTAACAAATCTCTGAAAAATAATCAACAAGTATTGATTTAACAGATCGGTGTTAATTAAATCAAACTATTTAATCCAACTTTAAATAGAAACGGTTTTCAAAATCTTCATTCAGATGCTCCTTTAATTAAAAAAAAAAAAAAAACCTTCAGAAAAATCTATAAAAATTAAACACTATATTTGCTACGCATTTTAGGCTTAAAATCTATATTAATATATTTTGTTAAATTAAAAGTATCGGAATATCAATTCGATTGAATCCAAGGCCAGTATAAATATTCATAATGAATGTGCAAATAAACCATTTTATATGGTCTTTGACATCTAACATCATGTTTATTCATGTTTCAGGAAATATTTTACAAATATTCACGAAAAGCAGATATGATCAGTTTTAAAAAGGCTCGGTAACAACTGTTAAGGCTGCTTCATTATGACGGTATGCCGTTAGTATGGCTGGCCCCGGTTTCACAATAAATCCTTCACTAAGATTTCCCTTAACTTAAATCCAGCAAATGTGATACATATATCCTATTAATTATGTTTAATGTGAAGGCATTCAGAAAATTTAGGTCTTATTTTAAAGACCACTTCAAGCTTATAATGATTATTCTTAATTTTTTTTTTTGCAATTCAAGAAGAGGAGATAGTCAAAAGTTTCTAAATTAAAGTTAAGGAAAATCTTAGTTATGAAACTGGGAACTGATCTTATTAGTCTCATATCTTTTAAATTTCTTTTCCGAACAATTTTCAGTTTGCCTGTTCGTCAGGAACAACTGCGGTAGCTCATTTGGTAGAGTGCTCGCTCCGTAAGTGGAATGTCGTGAGTTCGAAACCCCGGCCGGGTCTGACCCAAGACTTGAAAGTGGGTAGTGACTGTTCTTTCGCAAGGCACTCGGCATTACGAAATGAAAGTCACGGTTCTTTCGGATGATGGGAACTTAAAATAAACGAGGTCCAATGTCACGGCAGGCGTGGCACGATAAAGAACCCTGCTGTATAATGTCCATTCAGCGTAACGCACAGGCTAAATTCCTATAAGCTGGCGACGTCTCGATATAAGTGAAATATTCTTGACGTTAAACACCTTTACTCAACTCACTAAACTCTGTTCGTCAGGGTGACATCAGTTGACTCCTTAATCGGACAGTGCAATCCTGCCATTATACCATTATATAAGGATGTAGTGTTACGTAACATGTTATAAAAATCTTTTACAATCACATAACATGTTGTAATATGTCTTTGTCACAGGAATGTTTTCTTTAAATTGCTGTTCCAATTAACCACATAAAAGGCTCCAGTTATTAAAATGTATCTTAATCACCGGTATATGCTATATAACTATGGACTTCATCCGTACAGAATTAAACAGAAAGTGATTTCCTACATCTGATCTTTGTAATGACGTCAATAGACACGAAAGGCAGCTTAAAACTTCTGTATTCTATGCCTTTAATATGCAAAAATAAACCTTTGCTCTTTCTGTACGAAAGTTATTTTTATTAAAAAATGAACATAATACAATATTGTTAATACATACGAGACAGAGCAGCTCATTGAGATATTCATCTACGTACAGTTAATAATGACAACGATCCTGCATGCGTATTGCAGGTTTCATTTGGATATAAAACATAATTGTCGGTTAAATAGTGTCGTTAATATCTACGCAATTGAGCAGCTAATTTAGACGTGTTGCAAGCACATGCATGGACATTAAGCAAATAATTACAATGGGTATTACAGGTTTTATTTGTATGTCGATCTGAAATGTCGGTAAAATAATGTCGTTAATATCTACCAAAATGAGCTGCTTATTGATAACATGCATGTACATAAAGCAAATAATGATAGTTAAACATGGAAATTACTACTAATAATTATAATAATAATACTTCATGTATGTTATAAGTTAAAATGAACACGTTGTGTCAGTTGTGAATTTAACAATGTTTAACAAAGCATAAACAAGTTAGACATGTCTTCTTCTTAAATGTCTCTGATTGATACAAATAAATTTTATATTCCTTTCGGATTTTTTTCCCAATAAGTTAAAAGGCAAAAAGAGGCCATAGAGTGATCAATATTGTGTAATTTCTAGTTATGTTAGTCGCAAAGGTGTTTTTATCATGCTCGTAAAGCTAGCTCTTCGTGGATATGAAAATAAATGTTTACAAGAAAAGCTTAGATTTTTATTTATTTATTTATTAACTATTCAAAATGGGTAATGACCCATCAGCGGATGAGGGGAATACTTCTCAAAAAACCTTTCTCTGTAGATGAAATCAAATGCACAATCCTACCAATAGATCATCTTCAGGACTGGAATATCAAAATATCTCATAGATAGATTCTAGATCAAACAAGTTATCATCAGTTGGTGACGATCTTTCTTGGACTGGTATTACAGGATTTAAATCTGTCGGAACTGACAATTCATCAAAATACATCTTCATATGAAAGAAAATACTCAAAGAAACACAATACTTACATTGCACCTGCTATTTATTTTTTTTTTTAAAATTATTTTTGCATTATTACCACATCCCTGATCGTAATAATATTATCAAATTAAGTTTTTGTCAACAGTCGGGCGTTTTATAATCACTAATATATATATATATATATATATATATATATATATATATATATATATATATATATATATATATATATATATACGTATTGTCATTTTAGTCTTGTTTATTCTATTTTTGTTACAAACATTTATGTCTGTCGTCTTGATAATAGATACGTTGGCGTTTAGCAAATTAGATAATGTCTACCAATACATTATCTTATTGCAAATTAAACAAATATAGACACGCCAATACATCTTAATACATGATCAGCCCTCTAGTATATAGAGGTTTAATAAACCTGGAATCGTTACTTTCCAGACTATCTCTTTCCGCAATAAAATAATGGTTTTATTTCAGTTAATTGTTTTCAAACTTGTAAGGTCTCACAAAGGAGATTCTTACCCTTTCGGAGCACCCGGCCCTACTTCCATGTTGTAAGTCTATGTGTTTAACTGAATAACCAAGTTTTCAAAGTTTTTATTTAGCTTCAGGGATTTTGAATTAGATGTCGATAGGCATGTTTTTGATTGATTGCCATGCGATTCTTCTCTATCTTTGGTTGACCAAATGTTTCAATAAAGCCGTACTAAAACGTCAAATAAACAGCTATGAATAGGGAAATGAACCCTGTTTCAAAGAGTGGTGGATTGGTGGGCTAAATCCTTTTATAAGGTTCTTTATTTTGTTTCCATTTACTGGAACTTCATGACACTCAATAGCAATGGTAGCTTTTAAAATATAATATTCGGGTCAAAACCATAGAAATACTAAAGAGCTTCCTTTCTCCGGTTTGATTGGAGATGTTCATTTAGGTGATCACTTTCAAATGTTCAACACGCGTAGTTGCAATTCATAGCAAGAAAAATAATACCATCAAAGCCTTGAAATTTACACACTTTTGTAATAAAGAAACAGTATGACAGTAACTTTATGTCTATATGCTTTCTGTGCACCTAAAAGGAGTTTGTTTATAACATTTAACATCAAAACTTGCGCAGTTTAATTTTAGGTGAATTAAGAAATCTCGACGTAATATAAGCAGTCGTCAGTCTTAACGCTATTGTAATTTTGCTGGCTATTATGCCGCTAAAAAGCTGTTTCTCCTTTATTCTCAATGTAATAACAGTGTGTAATTATTTACCCATAAAAAACCAAAAGAGCGACTTGACATCAATAATATGGCACGCTACAATATACATCTTTTGAACATGAATTTTCTCAGTTACTTTTTTGCAGGAGATTTTGTTTTCTGTCTGCAATAATAGTAATTTTGTCGACTGGTTTAAATTTAGTTGACGGTCTGTCAATAAGTCGCGTATTTGATTAGCTCTAAATTAGATTGTCGTGACATTGTTGTGAATCATGTATTAGTTCCTGCAGTATAATTCAGACAAACCATATCATTTTCAAATGTGTCATTGTTTTATTCAACGTAAAATATCACGAAATTCTAGTAGATGGAAAAAAGCTCTTCAGTGGTGTTCTAAAAAATTTAAAAAAGATTTTGCTCATTGTTATTTCATTCCAAAACTGAAAAGCTTTTATTGTTAAAACAAATAAACACTAATTTAAACGTATACAAAATGCTATTGCGGTTGATGTCTTCTTCTTCTTCTTTTTTGTTTGTTTGTTTGTTTGTTTTGTTTTTTTTTTTTCTTGTTTTTTTTTTTTTGGTTTTGTTTTTTGATCGCTTACAGATGGAATTTATTTTTAATCATCTAGAAATAATTATCATTCGGTCTAAACACATGGTGCTTTCAAACATAAAGAAAACCGAGCTTCATTAGCTTAACCATTACATTCCAATACCACACTGTTTAATAGATAAGAAAACAGTGTCACAGGTATGAATTTAGTATCTGTTTGATATATATCTATATGTTTTTATTTATAGGTGTAAATTTTCTCGCTTCTTCTTTCTTTCTCTTCTTTCTTTTTTTTCTCCCTTCTTTTTCTTTCTTTCTTTTTTTTTTCTTTCTTTCTTTCTTTCTTTCTTTCTTTCTTTCTTTTTCTTCCTTTCTTTTTTATCTGTATTTCTGTGCTATTGTTAAATACATTTTCATTTTCAACAATTTTCATTGCATTCCGCGCAATTGATATTTTCAAATATAGCATTAATTTTAGTTTTGTTGTCAAATCATGTATTAGCTAAAAATATTTCTTCTACAGCAATAATTCAACCATTTCTACGTCATAACTGCACTTAATGTAATAGAAGAAAACTGATGATATCCACGGAAATCAATTATCTTCCATTATTGAAAATCAAATTATCTCCAAAATAAATTGATTTGGATGTTAATACCACAATAAAAAATACAGTTATGCAATGCAGCGGCGCAAATTTATAGCTAATATGACATGAAGTATAAATAATGATTTGTGTTTTATTTGATATTCCTTCACTGTTAGTTCAAAATAAAAAGAAAAAAATGCCGTTGTTCTTTCAGACTCAGTTCATCGGATAAGATAAATTTTCTTTTTCTAATGATAACTGTAATTGGTATTATGATGTGATGTTAAGAGTGTTGAGAGAGGGATGTGATAAATAATTATTCTTAGCTTTCATATTACAAAGATAATATCCTACAATGTTACGCAGGGGATGTGGTGGCCGAGTGAAAAAGGCATTATAAAACTAGAACACCAACGCCTGTTAATCTTTTAGATTAATAAAATATGGTCTCGCCGCGAAAAGCTTAAAATGGGGGATGAGATGTAAAACGGCATTTAACCAACTAATCTACGATATATGACAAGTATAAATATTACGATTTAGTCTATTTTTATTCCTCATATTCAATAAGCAGTATTAACATCTTCATTGATTTTTATAAATTAATTTTATGGAGATAAATAAAGAGGCACTGATAACGACTGATTGGCTTACACAAAAGCTCAAAATGTAAACTTGTTTAAAGATTTCCATCTGCTCTTCCAAAATGCAACATCTTAAATTCATCTTATTTCATTTTACCTAGCAAGCGATTTTGTCCCCTTGGGTTATAGGTTAAAAGTATTGACGTAAAATAAAAATTGATTTACTTGTTTCGAAGCTTTACAGAACACTTCCGTCTAAAAAGCTCAAATTCAAGAAAGCCATTTAGTTTAAATCTGAAAAATCTTAATTTTGAATGCCCAGAGTTACATTTGTAATTGCTAGTTGTATATTTGTTCTAAATTCTCAAATTGGTAAAACTTTCAGAGCAGAAATACAATTCGTGATATTACCAAAGCTGTTGACAGGTCGCTTTCGCGGCTGCATTGGATTTTAAAGCGTATTTTGAAAGTACGAAAGATTTCTGCCAGATGGTTGCCGCATATATTGAAAGATGACTGAAAACGGGTACGATAACAAACCGCTAAGAAATTGCTCAGAATGTTTCCCAAATTCAATCAAAGACAATTTGCAAACATTGTAACTGGTAACGAAGCCTGGGTTCACTAATTTGATTCAGTAAGAAAAATTGGAATCGAAATATGGATAACTTAACACGTTAGATGACCTGTAGTTGACAAAAAAGTATAAGCACAAAGAAGGTTCTTTATTGCAAATTTTTCTCATGCAAAGGTATAGCCGTACAAATTCCGGTGTTGAAGGACAAAAGTGTTATAGATCGGTATCACCAAGATGTTGTAATGAAAAACTCAATAAGTATTTTTCTTAAACGACGCTCCGTGTCAGGACTTAGGCATGTTCGTCTACTTCATGATAATTCACCATAACATACATCTGAGCTTGCGAACCACTTTTTTGAAGTCGGAGAAGGTTACCATGTTGCCACACCAACCAGAGTCTGCAGATCTAGCCCCTATGCGACTTTTTCATATTTCCAAAACTTAAAAAGTTCTTATTTGGTAGTTGTTATACGTCCCGACCAGCCCTTGGCTCAGCCATCAGTCAGTGCCTCATATGTCTACCTTAATCCGCGTACCGTCACGCATTTCAGAAATAGATTCAGAGATTGAAAGTACTTATTTTAAACTGCGTGGAATACTTTGAAGAGATGTAATGATCATTTCACTATTTGAGTTGAATGCTTTTAAGATATCGTACAATAGACATAAAATATAGAACAACACTATATGTACAAAGTACATAATTGAATCTCTAATGTTATACAACAACTATAATTGTGATTATCATTTCTGCTTAAAGATTTTTATTTTCTAAATTTTATTTCAATCTCCCATTTATTGCATAAAAACATATCTTTCAACATTTAGCTCACGGAACGTATGTTTATGTAACGTGTATGTTCATATGAGAAAACATTCTTGCAATAAAAACGGAGACGAACTGTCATTGCGTAATTAGTTGTACTTGTGCGATCAATCATTTATTTTTCAGAAACTTTTTTTTTATCTCGAAAGTCATAGTTTCACTCGGTTTAGTTATCTACTTGATATTGAGTCACTAAATGGTATCGAATAAATGCTCAGTTTGACGGAATTTGTTTCAACATCTTTTATATTCTCTGTAAGTTATTACGTAAATATATTTGTTAAAAATGTATTTCCAACACAACAAAACTGATGGATCTGACTATGAATGTGAAAATTTATCATTTTTTGCAGCTATAACTTTTTCCTTAAACAAACACCCAATTTATCTGTCTTCTACAGTGACTAGGGTTGATATTACATGAGTAAACAAACTTAATACGATTTGCTTCCTGAAAGCATTTCCTTGTTAGTTTTTATAAGACATAGCTTTGACGATTTATTTTAAAATTGAATCTATGTTAACATTTATCATTTAATATTAGTTTGAAAATGAAGGTTTACTCTTTATATTATAAAGGTTTTGACATTAAGAGATTCGAAACCATGGGTTAATCAAAAGTGGAATTACATATAGTGTCCTTCAAAGAAAGATACTTTTTAATTAAATGTCTTTTTCAAAATGTTTGATAAAGCCAACTTTTGTTAGACTTCCTGTATCCGTCCAAATTCAGAAGTTTAAAAATAATTGGTTAATATAAACATGTCTTATAAAGCTGTCGATTTCTATCTAGCATTGGGCTATCGAGTCTCTCTAGGCATATATCTTATCGTTTTTGTTTCATTTCTCATGAATTGCTATTTGTTTTATTTATTTATTTATTTGTTTTTAATTTTATTGTTTTTTAATGTTTGATTTACTTGTAGTATATAGCTTAATGTGTGTTTTTGACAACAAATCATTTTCAGGCATTCTAATTTCCTTTTCCCATCACCAACTGTGATGTTCTCGTAATGGGTAAACAATCCGTGCTCTCTCTCTCTCTCTCTCTCTCTCTCTCTCTCTCTCTCTCTCTCTCTCTCTCAATTAATGTTCAATAAATTTTGACATTTTACCTAATTTTTTTCAAATAAAAATCAGTATTTTTAAGACCGTCTGTTGGTGGAGAATTCAAAGACATTTTTTGCTTCTTCTGTTTTTTTTAGCAAAAACTTTTCAAACAGTGTGTGTGTGTGTGTGTGTGTGTGTGTGTGTGTGTGTGTGTGTGCGCGTATATGTGTGTTGTGTATGTGTGTTTGTGTGTTTAATATTTGCATCTAGTGTGTAGGTGTACTACTTATAAAAAGAATTTATTACAAAAACATCATTAACTAGTCATCACGGTGCAAAACTAAATAAACATGTTACATAAATGCAGACAATTCTTAATTTATTAACCTTAACAATGAAATCTAAAAAGAATAAGATACATAAATGTATGTAGTTAGAAATAAGTCATTTCTTACGATGAGTTAAAAAAATTCTAAAATTATTTTATAAAAGGTTGCAAAATAAAACGAAAAAGTTATTCAAATGCAAGTTAATATAAAGAAGTCATCACTTACAGTGCAAAATAAAATTTACTTGTTACAAAAGTACATCAAGTTATGAACGAGCTCTAACAGAGTTAATAAACCTGTCTTGAAGATTCATTTTACACCACTGTAATAGGAAACAGAAATAATAATCTAATCAATACAATATTTCTTTGTTGATATTTTATAATTAAAGTTTGTGATTTAATACCCAGATGTATCAAATTATAGTCTTGGTGAGTTATAAACATGTCAGATGTAGCAAAAAATTTTTTGTAATGAAAGATGGTTAAAGAAAATACATAAAGAAACTATTTTTCTTGACAAAAATGTTTTTAAGATCAACATGACAGAAAACCAGTTTCTAAGATTTATTTAACAATTTTTCTTGATGGAATTTCTTTAGCGAGGAGTATTTTTTATCTGTCTACGATTTCTTTATTTTAAAAGGAAATATAACAGACATATCAAAGACAAATTGACCTGTGGATTTTACATGATGCAATCTTATCATCTAAATGTAGTAAAAGAACAAGATTTATTTGATGACAATAACAAAACTTGAATATATATATATGGCAAATACAAAATCGCTTATAGATTGATAAAAAAGAGTAAAAAGAATATCGTCCAAAGATATTCAAACCATTACTTGAATGTGTTATTTTATTACGTTTTTCATGACAGCCCTATTTATTTCTTGTGTTTTTCGCGTTTTTGTCGATTTTTTTCTGGAAACTTGATATTTCATATAATGTTTTACCTTAACACTGAAAAGGAAATATATCAATATTAACCGCTATACTCATGAAAAGGATATATTTTTTGACAAGAGCAACAACGTCATTATTTCCGACGTTATATAAGGTCAGGTTTTCTTAAAATTATACAAATGCATTATAATAATATTCTTGCATGAGGATATTATACCATGTTCAATACCTTAATTTGTATTAGGCAGGAAATTACATTTTTAATTTTTTAAAATTTCTTTCCTGCAGTTTTTATGATGCATCAATTTCTGATTGATAATAACTAGATAATTTGCTTGATCTCGTTAAGAAGGTTTTTATCAGGGGATTGTATCGAAAGATGGTGAATGAATAAAGTAGAGAAGCTAATTGTTAAGTATTATTGCTTATATTATTCAAGTTAAATCATGATGGGAGAAAAAGAGAACAGATAATCTGTTCAATTCGTCACGGGATAAAATATGAATAATTATGTTAACCTTTTTATTGCGAAAAAGGATTATAGTATTGTTACTACTGATTTGCATTGAATAAATCTAAGAGTTTAATTTCATTTTTCAGTGTTTAAAATACAAATTAAACTGTTGCAGTGATATTGAGGCAGCATAGCCTCCAACAATGTTTAAACGATTCCATATGCAACAGGGTTTATTACTTTTGACATCATCTATAGTTTCTTTGTTTCGATTTTATTTATATTAAAAGCTTAAACTAAACAAAAATATCTGAAAAAGCTAAATTTACAGAACAGACAACTGGGAATACTACTAACATTTTTGTCTTAAATTTCGACATCATTTTTCAGTACTGACTTGTATTTTTTAACAAAAAAATTACCAGAAGCTGTAGCATTTTTTTCGGTATAATATGTGGAAAATCAGTAAAAAGATATGAATAATGAATAAAAATTGCCCCTTTCACAAATCTATATAGGATGTATAAGAATATGCCCCTAGTTTTTTATTTTTGGTACAAATCAAACTTATGTGTACTTTATGTTTTGTCTGACCCACACTATTCATAGTAGAATTGAAAGGTGGAATAAAAATTTTGTTAGTTCCAGTGTTATATGCAACATAAGAATAATCATTGACTTAAAATTTTCAGTGTTACATGCAACATAAATATCATCAATGACTTAAACTATTCAATGTTTATACGGGCGTCCAGTTGTAAATAAATAGATTTACTTATGTACTCGTGCAAGTAATTGATGTAAATTCATATTGGATTAAACATTTGAAATTAAAAGCACCACCATAATATGTATTGTAGGGTATTGTGTTATTTTCTTAGCCAGCTTTTCGTTTTAGCTCAGTGTTATTAATCCTCAGAATGTTACGTAACTTTTATTTTTGTAAAACGGTTTAATGCCATATAAGTAAGACATTATATGTTTTCTCACATTTTGATAGATTGCATTTACACGCAAGCGTTTTTGATCATTATTTGAAAAAAGGATTACTTTTAATGTTTAAAATAATTGTAAAATAGGTCATATGGTCGAGTCTTCCACTTGTAATATGATATATATGTTTTTATTAGCAAATTCCAATCTTTTATCTTTGATTATAACTTTTTGGACACAACAGTAAGGAGTGCAAACAAAGCCTTTGCATTACTTTAATAAATTCCCTTATAAAATTAGGGCGATAATTAAAAGGAAACCTTATCGTTTTTTCCTATTGAATTTAACGAGATTTTATTTAAAGCCTATAAAGTCATGATCCAGTAATAAGGTGATTACGGTGTAAACGCAAATTTCCTTTTTTTAAATTCTGAAATACATGTATGCTTGCATTTAACCTGGGGACAAATGGATATAATAAGCTTGAGAAAACGAATATGAACAAAAGTGGATTAATATGAAATTGATGTTACCTAACAAGCATGTTTAAATCGCATGATGATTCTTGAGAACAACACCAATTCGAGATAAAACTTTTTAAAAACCATTTTTAATATTCACAAAGCTTTTAAAATAAATCAATACTGCTGCCTTTATAAAACATATTGGAAGTAAATGGTATTATCATAGAAAACCTTTTACGGATTTACACTAATTATAAGTAGATAAACGTTTCTTCATAGAAAATCACAAAAACTATAAATATTACTATTGAAGCATAAAACATAAGTTGTCATTTTAGTATTTTGTTATTAGGCCACCGGATATTAATTTGCGTGAGATGACATTTTGTTTTTGGTCTGTCTGTTTATTTGTCGTCAATACATAAGTTTCCGCACGACAACATTAGTTTGTTTTAGTACAAATCCATCACACTAAATACGCTAACAATTTTTTGAATAGGAGAAAAGCCTTTTAATATTTTAGTTCATAGGTCAAATGTCACTGTCAATACTACTATAAATGGCTTTAGGGGTTTCCGTATTTCAATAATTTAGAATTGTTTTATTGAAATTTTAACAAATTTTATACATTGATTGAAATTCTAGACAGAAAAAAGCCAACATTTTGGAAGATGTTGGTCAAAGTCACTGATATTCTTGGGATGTATGAGTTTCTATGGGACATTTTTAGTTTTCTCATTTCTGTCCTTTAAAAATCTTTGTAATTTTTGTTCAATATTAAATAGAACCCTATAGGAACCAAAAATATGATGCTTGATTTAGTAAAAAGGACCTTGATCTGTGATTTCTGTACAGAATTTAAAAAACAATTGGTACGAATAGATGCAGTGTTATGTGCTTTTAGGCTTGTTTTGTTTTATCCTATTGTTGCAATAATTGTAGGTCGTGACTATATGTTCATCATTATAATATTATTCCTATTTATTAAGACCACAAGTATTTCAGTATTTTTCATAGTTATACAACACATTATATGAATATTTTTTTTATTCATATGTGTTCTTATATGTGTTATACATGAAGGTAGTTGTGTTCATGTAAAAATTATCTGTCGGCGTGGAATCTTGCTTTTACTAAAAGCTCTTGTTTTAATTAAAATGTTCTATGTTAAAATATCGCAAAAAACTTAAAAACGACATGAATTGAAAAAGATTATTCTTGTTCTTGAAACAAAATCAATGTTATGTGCTCTCTCTCTCTCTCTCTCTCTCTCTCTCTCTCTCTCTCTCTCTCTCTTCTGACACACACTTGATTTTTTAGAATTTTTTTATCAATTTTTAATGTATCGATGCGTTAATATTTATTAGAAATTGGGATCAAACATTTTTTTTTAAATTTTCATCTGAAAAAGATAAAAAAGAATGTTAAGTGTTCATGCTTCTTAGGAACAATCTTCATATAGGCACATCATTGCACGTCTCTTTTTAACTTTAAACATATCTGATTTAACTAGTTTTAACAGCTGTCTGGAAGATGGAGTTTTATATTTTTTTCTAATACATATATCTAATAATTACACTTCAAATGTAGACAATGTTGTCATATAATTGCTTCTATGTTGAAATTTGTCTATTCGTTGCATTGATACAGCTACAGTTAAATCTAAGCCAACATCATAAGACTTGCAAGTCTCTGAAAATAGTCATCATGTTTTGACTGGACCAGTCGATGTTGATTACAATAAAAATGTTAATTTTGTTAAACTTTAAATATAAAATATAAAAAAAAACAACTCGTCGGTGACTTTAAGATTAAATGTTGTCAGAAATCTATAAATATATAAATATGCATTTTATAACTCAGCTTTTTCACGATTAAGACACACAATGGAATATATTGCATATTTTGAAATTTCTGAGATATATATTGACAGTTTATTTCAGTTGCAATGTAAATCCACCTACTAAATGTGGTAATAAGTTATTATATAAGAAACCGGTTTCGAACGTACTGGAAAATGAAATTATTGAAATTTTATGATGGAATCGAAGATACATAAAACTAAAATAGTATATTCGGTCTATTTTAATTAAGGCTCAGTTTATTCAAGATCAGAATTACATGGCACCGTTTAATAATCAGAAAGACCTTCTAGACAAAATGTAATAGTTCGTAACGTTATTTCGATTTTTCGTTTTTTCGTTTTGAAACTTGACTTCATGGCTTTTAGCTTTTTAGTCAAGAAGCCAAACATCAACCACAATATTCAGGAATATTAGACTTCAAAAAATCAGATAAAATTCCCAAAAGACTTTTTGATGATCATTACGTTTTTGTTTTGAATAATGATTCAAGAAAAAAAATGTCTAATATCCATTACCATATGTTGACATATTTTATAGTCTATATCACAAGCCCCTACAGAAACGAATGTTATTTCCTATATCCTACAATCAATGACTCGAGAAGACACAAAATACTCAATTTCAGAATATTTCTATTTTATGCCCTGAAAATGGTAAAATAATCAATTCTGCGTCTGTGTGAGAAGTTAATTTTCTAAAGTGAACATAAATGTCGGTAATACAGTGTCATTTACGCTATTCAGCAGATAATTGAGACATGCGTATAATGGTAATAAAACATGGATATTATATTATTACATTTTTTTTTATTAAATTAGAAAGTCGATCCGAGAGATAAATATAAACTCTAAATGTAGTGAATACAACTATGTTTTTGTCAAACCCTAACCAAAGTCTATATTTTATAATGAATCAGTGTAACTATTGAAATTTCATTATGAAGTGTTTTTCTTAACTTTTTTTGCGATTGGTAACTAGCAAAGTCAAAATGAGTTACAAACTTCGCAAGTTTTTACTATAGTTATCCTTTTTTTAAATATGCGTTATGTGCGAGACTGTTTTTGTGCTCTTTAAAGTGATTTTTATATTTAATAAAGAAAACTATTCAAGTTTTATTTTAATATTTAAAGATACGCTTCGTGGCAAGATGCGGATAAATAATTATGAAGCCCGGTTCAAAATTTGTTCACATCGATATGGTCGGCTCTGATATAGTGAAGAAAAAATAGTACATTAGAGAAAACTTTCGATCCATTAGAATTATATGGCCAAGTGGTTTTGAGCGCTTACGAATCACAAAGAATTCCTCTATCTTGGTTTGAAACTTGCTTGGGCAGATCCTATAATAAAAACTTTCGCAAGTTCGCTTGCCTTAGGTTGGTTTTCTCCGGCAATCGAGATTTATTAAACATTCTATAACTGGTCGCCTTGACTTGAGTGCAAAATCTTGACAAGAGCGGAGAAACCATGACTCAATTACACTCCGATCATCGAGCAGTCAATCGGAAAATTCTACTAGACTTAAGTCTACTTAAGCGGAATTGGAACCGAGAGAACGATATAAAAAAGAACAATTGTTCTTTTAGTTGTTTTCTGTGTTCCTGTATGCATGAAATATACACCTGAAATGTGTCTGTTTGTAATATAAAAGATCAAAGATAAAGAAAATGAATCCCCGAGGGTATCCATAACTCAGTAGACAGTACTTTGTGCTGTCAGAAAATGTGCCATTTAGCAAAATTTTCAGCCGTCTAAAATTTGAAATTTATTTAAAACTAAGGTTTGTTTCCTCATGCAAAGCATTCCTTAGCTGGATTTATATTTATATAATTTTGGAACTTTAGATTCATTTTTTCAACTGTTTAGCTTATGTTTTTTATCTATCAAACTTTTCGGTCTTAGTGACACTGATGAGGAATAAATTTTCGAAATGTGCACATCTGGCATCAAAATTTAACTGGTATTTGTTTTATATATTTAATGGGAAACAAAGGTCAAAATTGAAATCGACCGGTATTAAAACAGTTATGAATCATAACTGATTAAATAGTAAAAAAAATGTTAGATAAAACACAAACATACAAGTCCATGTCTAAATCACAATCCCAAAAACAAAGTAAAAACTGTGAAAGCTGGCAAATTTAGTTATACATGTGAACTTCTATGTGTCATTTTGCTAAAAAAAATAAGATAAAGTTTACAGTGATCATCCTATGTATGACCTATATTTTGTTGTTGATTTCTTATGTTTAGACTTTGAGTTGTCAAAAACAAAAAAAAATTGTTTTGCATGAATCACAAAACAGTATTTACATATTTTAATACTAAATTGTAATTTCCAGATATATATGGTAAGATAAAATTAATTTTTATTTTTCAACCCGGACATTTAGATAAAACCTTTACGACATTTTGTAATGAAAAACAACAATAATATTTATGCATGTATATTATATTTCTAAAACTTTTATTGTCATTGGATCATTTAATTTTGGAACTTTGAATTTATTAATTTTCGAATTGTTTGAGTATCCTTTTCTATTTTTCAACTTTTTGAACCTCAGGGTCACTTACGAGGAATAGATTTTCGAAATGGACACATATTGCACATCAAAATTAAACAGGTATTTTTGTTATATACATACATTTTGCTGGTTTGTATTTAGCTTCAGCTTCTTTTCAAAAATCAGACTTTAACATCCATGTACCAGTTGTTGAGCCATAAAAAGAATAATTAGCTGAAGTAAAGAAAATTGCATGATTGCACAATTGCACGATATGGATCAAAATTTTAATAATCAATGGTATCTTTATGTTTCGTTTTTTTCGTTTCTGTTGTTTGATGTTTGCTTTTGTTTGACTACAATTCATTACTTAATGAATAAAAAATACTTAAGACGTGACTAAAAATCATTTTTCAATATTTCATTTTACTTTTTTTGTTGTATTAAACAAGTGTAATGACAAACCAAACCAAAACGAACAGTTTTAATCCAATCAATTCTATTTCATTTCTAAACCCTTCATTTACTTAAGCAATAAGTGTGTTAGTACAATTATGTAACAATCAATTAGATCCTCCATAATTTAAATACAATTATATTAACAATAGATTGGATTTGATTTCAGATTTAACAAAAAGAGAAAATTATGCAGTAAAGCACATGAAATTAAATGCTTCAATTGAACTTATTTGAAATTCCGCCTTTATTCCAATCTTTATGTTTTTATTTAAATACGAGTTTTATGTAGATTAGATCATCATTTTTAATATCCCGTGCACAAGAACAAAAAACCTTTCCTTCTTAATGTAAAGATAACGTGAATTTTCTTCAGTTATTTAATTCAGAGTGATGTAGGATTCGAACCAAACAATTTATATCAATAACATAATAAGTGAATAAACTTTCGGCAAGTTAAATGATCCGCTTATTTCAAAAACGAAAGATTAAAGACACTTTAAAGAAACTAAATTCACGAAATGAATATCATTTTCTTTTTAATTATATACCTCAAGTAAAAAGATATTCGAATCAATATAATATTTTTATTCCTTTTTATGTAAACATTTTATTTCAGCGGTTGAAAAGGATTTCATCTGAAGTATCCCTTTTTCCTGGTCAATACTTTTAAAGCCTTTTAGGAAGCAAAGAGTTCGTTCTGACATTTTATTTACTTAACAAGTTCTTTCCAATGTACTTATTACAGAACAATATAACAAGATATTGCATGTACGTTAACAAAGCTATCACTTGATAATATTTCGTCTACTTTAGTTCTAGCCTAACCAAATATCCTGTTACAATTGATGAATGATACAGTTATTGCATAAAACCTTGTTGAAGTTTTATTTCTAAAATGCCATTCTTGATAGATTTGCCTATAATTGAGAACATTTATCAAACTTTATAAAAATAACATAATATGTATCACTCAGGCTAGGAAATCAAAGAAGGAAGAATTCTTCAAATAAAATTTGTTTTGTAAAAGTTTCCTTTTAACACCGGTTTAATAAGAATTATTTATTGCACCGAAGATGATTTATTTGAACTATTTTACATTTTAAAACATTATTTGAAGTATAAAACTTAGAAGAATACAAAAGAAAAACAAATGACAAAGCATATAACGCAGCTCTTTTTTTACAAAACGGTTGACATGATTTTATCAATTTTATATTTTAATTTTCTCCTAAAATATTTTTTACTTGCATTGATGGCGGTGTCTAGTTGCTTGCTATGAGATGTAGAAAAGATTTTTATAGTAATGACAAGATCAGTCTTAACACCAAATTAATAGACGTCTAATCATACGATTTAAGCATATTTTAATTTATTTAACGTAATATCTGACAGTGTTGAGTATTACACTTTTCTCTATATTTCTATGTGAAAGGCTATGTAATAATCATATAGTCATGTAGAGCAACGTTTATATGATTGCATTTTACGTATTTAATCAAAATATGTTTGATATAAATGTGCTTAATCATGCACAAACGTTTATAGCACAGGAAATGTTTCTCAGTTATTTCGATCATATTTATACATAGTGTGAGCATCAACGTTCTATTAGCAGACATGCAATTAATATGTCAAAAACATAAAACTACCGAATAGACTTTATAACCAAAAAGAAAAATATTCGAAATTGTAAGCGCTCAAACTATAAATTTAAAATAGATTTTGTTTACAATGTACTTTTACACATACATATTAAGGGCAATATCGTGTAATTCTTGCAGGACACCAGGTGGTGTATTAATCAGCTCAATATAGAATTAGAAAAACTAACTATTAAAAACTAAGGTTTGTTCCCTCAATCAATTCATCCCTTAGCTGGATCTGCATACAAATGATTATAGAACTTTGATTCATAAATTTTCAACTGTTTGGCTCATGTTTTTGATCAATCCTTTTCGGCCTATAGTGTCACTGATGAGGAATGATTTTCTGCAATGTGTATATATGGCACATAAAATTGAACAGATATTTTTGTTATAATTTAAGGCGGCCACTTGAAAGCGTAACATTTATATTTTGAATTCTTTTCAGTAATGTCTTTCCAATGATATTTTTTGTTTGACACATTTTTATATATAACGTTTCGTTATGAAAAATTCAGAACCCCGTAATAAAATAATAAATTTTCAAATCTTTCAAATGCTATGACTATCGAACTATTTATTTATCTTTTTAACTTCTATGATTTCTTAAATAATGCAGGTCTTAGCTGAAAATAAATTATTACTACAGAGGCAAATTCTCTTTTGAGTTTTTTCTTTCTTTTCTTTCTTTCTTTCTTTCTTTTTTATGACACAATGGGGTTGCTATTATTTTTGCTTGTCATAAAATTATCTAAAGATATAAATATATATATATAAATTAGTTTGAAAATGCTTAAACTGGAAGTTATTGACTGATATGTAAAGCTACTATTCCATTTTTAACAACTTTGGCTTGTCAAAATTCAAACAGCGCCTTCATGACTGATTCGACTATCGTCTTCAATTAAACTTTAAGATTTTAAAAACATTTGACCAATATGTTCATTTTCTGCTACCCTCATTTTGAAAACGTTTTCTTTCTTTTACATTTCAATGATTTTTAACACAAATTTTTTCGTATGAAAGTTGTTTATGGAACAGTTAATTCTATCTTTGTAATGTAACTCACATTTGTTCACTTAAAATGGTCCAAATTTGTACTGCTTCCATGTGCATTTTGGTTTTTGTATCTAAGTATCTGTTATCATTTTCAAATTTCTACCTTCTGTCAAATAAATAAACCGTTATATCCTTTGACAATGTGTTTACATTTAGCAGCAGTATGGTTAAATTTTTAAACTAATAAAGTAATAGCATTTTAGCCAAAAATATACGCTTGGCTTGGCCATTTTAAGAAGAATTTGACACAACATAAACTAGAATTTAAACTTCTTCTTCTTACATAACACCCTAACCGAAAGCTGTAAATCGGTTTTAATTTTATTACATTCTTTCAGCATTTTAATAAAATGTCAGTGGAAATAAAAATTTTTTTATGTATAATGTCAATATAAAAGTGCAATTATGAATAAAAATACAAAATCAACAAGTACATTTGCGTGAGTGAATCTATTTATTGATGTGCTTTTTGTCATATAGTTGAAAGATGCGACTCTCTTTATGGAATTATGTCTCTCTCCGAGACTAATGACTTCACATTTTCTTGATTGTATTTAATCTAACGCAACATTGATTCTTCTATTCGTGGCCTTTGCCTCGGGTTACACTGGTATTACTAACTATCAATCTATCTGTTAAAGATGGTTCTGTGACTATTAATAATGTGCAGAGTATTTTTTCGGCACATAATAGTTTTTATACTTTTATATCGATGTTCCTCGTATATAGAACGTCAAATAATTATTTTTCTACCGCATACATTTACAGGGAATAATTGACTTGATGATAAGATAAAATTAATTGTAAAAAAGAATGCAGCACCTGTTCATTGTAGGGTAGATTTGAAATCATTGTTATTGTATGTTTCTTTTGTACAATTGCTTTCATTTCATTGACAACAACTGATTTAATTTTCAATTTTTGAGGCTAAATTTGTTAAATAAGACTTCTATTAAATAAAAAATGTAAATTAATACAAAAATATATAATCGCCCTCGTATGTTTTAAACTTAGCTTAATATTTAATTATATAGAAAAAATCAAGGAAATGAAGGCACAATATGCAAATATTACACTACACTAAGATAGATTATATGTGTTATAATTCACTACCTTCTTATTACAGTAGCCAAAGAAATTTCATTCGCCTATACTTGACATAATTTCTTATATAATTGCTTTATACGAAGATTGATCTAAGCGCTACACTTAATGAAAAAAGATAATTATTTTCCTGAAATACAATATTCTTCATAATTATGTTTCGACCACTTGTCAGTATTGTATTGTCATAAATTTCACACAATAGAAACAGATACTGTATTGCAATATGACAATGAAATCGATTTCATTTCATAACAGGCTACACTAATTCTTACTTGCTCGATTTATGTTTGGAGTTGTATAGGTTTTTACCGAATGTTCTCATCAGTTGAATTTGTCTTTATTCATTTAAAGAACACAATCAAAATTTTGTTTTGAAAATTATATTTGACAACTTTGGAAAACGTAAATCATACCATCATACAGTCAAATTTTTGCAGAAAAAAGTTTTATAACGAAGTGTGATGAAATAAATTTAAAGAAACTATGCCATATATCAAAGTTTGTTTAAACTTCCTACAATATCATAAACTATAGGCCACTTTTTACACTAACTATTAACGCTTAGGACGTATAATAAATGCTTAGAGTAAATGGATAATGATTTGAGTATTGGTTAACAGTGTTAGACGTGTTACTTTCCTAGCTTTCTCAAAGCGTATGATAGTTCTGATAAATGATATCAAACGTTTCAAAAAGTTTATGAATATCATATTAGCTGTTTTATTGGTTCATTGATGGTTGTTTTAAGCCTTGTAATAATACTAGGACACAAACTTTTACTCATCACTGAATTAATGAATCTAGTGTCTAGTGTTGTGTTGACGAGTGTAACACTTCTCTTGTCTTTATTGCGAATACTTCAAAATAAAGAATACTTAAAATAGAATTAATATATATAGGAAATGACTAAAAATACATGTTAATTTTTGGAATGTGCCATATGTGCACATAGTGACAGTGACACTAGGAGCTAAAAAATTTGATAGATAAAACATAGACCAAACAGTTGCAAATTAATGAATTAAAGATCCACAATAATATGAATTCAAAGGCAGCTAAGAAATGTTTGCATGAGGGGACAAACCTTAGTTGTTAATATATTTGAGAAATTAACACGGCCGAAATTTTTACTACATGGTACATTTTCTGACATTTATTTTTCATTGGCATTTTTTTGTAATTTGCTTTTCCCTGTATCAACAAACAATAAACACATTTGTATTTAAATCATAAAAAATAAACAACAAACAGTTACTCTAAGAACTATTAACATTATCAAACGAAAAACAACGCTGACAGGTTCCTGAAAATCTTTATCTATTACGAATTTCCCTTTACAACTGCTTTCATATATATGATCTTAAAATCACTTACATGATTTAATGGAAATAAACATGGATATCGATTTAATAAAATCAATTTTCTTTCATTAAAGAACATGGAATTATTTGTAGGATAGATTACAGTACAGAAGAACAGTTTTACAGTTGAACAATTTTTTTTGATATGTAACGAGCATTTATAACCAGCATGAAATTTGTAGGATGCTTTGATCAATGAAAATTTCAAAGTCATGTCTGATACTTGCACGACACAATTTATAAAACAGGAAGTAGATAGTTATTATCTCACAGCCAGCAATATGTTGTAACGAAATATAGTGTTTATTTGTAAACTATGTAATGCGTCACACCAATTTAAAAAACCGGCCAGATCATTCATAAGACATCTAAATTTTATATGTCATTAGTTTACTTTAAGAGAATAGATTATTAACTAGTTTACCCGGTGCTAGGATAATGAATTTTGAAAATTATATGCTTGTCTGCGGAATGCTGTCTCCGTAGGCAGTTACCTACCTTTTAAGCCGCTCTAAGTGCGCGTAAGTACATGGTAGAGAATAATACGCACTTGCAAAATTTGCATTGAGGGTTCTTTAGTGTGTGATGCCTGTCCTAAGAAGCCTGTTGTTTTCATTCTAAATGCTAAGTGGTTGGAGTAAGAACACCCAATACCTATTTTAAGTCTAGGTCAGACCTGACTAGGGTTCAAGCCCACGACCTCAAATATCGAGTAGAACTTAACATATGACCAGGTTTATAATGCTAGCATACTCAAACTAAATGAATATGCTAACGTATGTTGATTAAAGTACAAAATTTGAATGACCACAAAAACTTTTTGTTGTTAAAATGAAACTTTTAATAACATTAATACATAAAACTTTTTAACTTAAACAAAAAAAACAAGTAGTAAAGTCAATTTTAAGAAAAATCAATATATGGTTAAACATATAAAAAATCTGTCATAAAAAACATGAATAATAAAAAATCAAAACCTCCAATATAATACATTTCTGTCAAGAATTCATATAGTATATCTACAGATCTGTTTGTTAATCTATTAGATATTAGCTTGCACTATATTTTAGCTAGTAGGAAATTTTATGCGACATTTTTCGTGAATACTTGAGTTCATGTCCATAATCTGAAAACGCACAAATCAGAAGATTAGCGAGTTTTGTTAAAAAGCATTTGTCAAGTCTGTAGGACCTATATATGTTTGGGACATTTTTGTTTAAATAAAGTTCATGAAATAAAGGGGAACTACCGACTTCCTCAAAAGATTGGAGTTTGTCAAGTTTTATAATGATGCTATTTCAAAATAAGTGGGATGATTAGAGTCTTGTTAAAGCACTAGTATAATGATCTTTCCGAATTAATGAATTCTAAAATTTAAATAACACATATAGGTTTAAGTAGTGTATCGCCGTATGTGTATAATCACACAGGCTCATGTTTTATTTGTTACATAGTTGTCCTAATGTAAAAAAAGACTAGCTGTATACTTTTCCATCAGATCGTGACCATGACTTGTTATTGATATTATATTTGTAAATGTTTGGCACCTCTTGCTATTCTGAAGTACGTATTTGAGCAACAATGATGAAAAACTTAATTCAATAATCTTGGATACCAGAATAACTATATCAGTAATAAATACCATCTGCATTGTGGCAGTTCTTTGTAATATTGGTGATAATGGTAAGGAATTGCGCCTGCTTTGCACAATGCATCAAGGTCATCATATTTTGCTTTGGTTAGGTCCAACAAACCAGAATATGCATTGCAAAGAGTCATAGATGGTTTCTGACCTCGATGTTTGGAGAAAAGATCCACTCGTTTATAATCTACATCATCATGTTTAAGTTTAATCAAGATTACATCTTTCTCCTTTTTAGTTACTTTTATTTGTCGAATACTGGCCAATTCACTTTGCTTCCTGTTGTGTCGATGGTGAAATTTTTGTAATATGATGCAAGTTGCATATAATCATCAACATCTTTTTGTGAAAGTTCATAAACGTTGTATGGATTGTTTGATTTCCGTGCAGTTCGAACAATTGAAAAGTATTGATCAGGATGATATACTACTAAATTCTTTTTTTGGTTTTCAATCACAGCATGAACACTGTCGTGTTCATTCTGTGTATGTCCCTTTTCAAGGAAAATGTGTTCAATTGTTTCTATAAGCGTGTGTTTCACCGTTTGTAAATACAATGACGCTAAGCCTTTATTTTTATTCTGCCCGATACAATTGTGTGAAAATGAGGCTATTTCTTTGACATTTTTCTTCGAAACTTCCGAAAAATATAATTTTAAACAGCTTGTCATTTCATTTGTTCCGCGTTTGGCTTTAGTTTCATACCACATGAAACAATAAACATCTGAATTTTTAAAATCATAAAGAGTAAAGTTATATACAGCTAACTTTCTTTTATAATAAAATAAACTATTTTCTTCTTTAGGGCACTCCAAAACCTGCTGCAAATCAAAGCACCCAGCAGTGAAGTTTTCATGTTCTTGTGCCCTTTTCTTTGCATCTTCTTTACAATTTCTAGCACATACATTTTGATGTACATGCTCATTCAGTTCTGTTGTCATTTCAATGGATGTTGGCAAATTATTATATTTTTCACACATTTCACACAAATCTTTTTTGGGAATGTGAAATGATAAATTCATGTCTGAAAATACCTGTCTATATATATGTTCTTTCCTAAATGGAGTTTCTTCTGTCATACACTTTTGAACATAAAGTCTGTACATTGTCTTTACATTGAGATCAGATGATAAAAATTGTTTCAATGTAGAGCTACGACAATAATGACTCGGGACTTTAGGAAAAGACTCCATATGAGCTTTCATACTTTGTTTGATATGTTCATTAGTTGTTTTGTGATTACCATGTTTTCCTCTTTGATCACTTCTCAGGAATCCACTTTCACTTTGCATTCTTTGGGCACTATGTACTACTCTTTCTGATATACTCAATGTGTTTAAGAAAATTGTCTTGCATACAGTTTCTTCTTTGTCAATTATTTTCAAATTATATTTCAGAGAGTATTTTCTTTTATTTGGATTTTTTGCTGAGGTTTTCTTTTGTTCACATTTTTTTCTGGAAACACATTTAAGGATACATTGTCTCTGTTTACCAACATCTCCTCACTTCCAAAAATTGTCAAATAATTCTTGTCTTTGAGATTTTGTTATTCTGTTTTGACATTGTTATCTGCAGCCAACTCCACATGCATTTTCAGTTTTTTCCTCTCCATCACATGTCCTCTGTAGTTAACATAGCTTTCTCCAATATTTCTATTTCTTTTTCTGATTTCTTTTTTCCAACGTGTTATGTCTCTGCGTCTTTTTCTGCTGCGTTCAGATAATGTTTGATCTTCATAATTTTGATTACCACATGTGCTGTTTTCACTGACCTCCAGTTCAGATCTAAAGTGAATAATTTCTGAACCAGGAATAACATTTAATTCTTTCTCAGTATTACTAGTAAATATTTTATCTGTATTTACATTTACATCATTTAATGGGCTTTGTGGGTATCCTAAATCAACAAAGTAATCTTCAACAGAATTTGAAATAGATGTACATATGTTCATTTCATTTTGATCTATATCAGTTCCCTCAACTGAAATTACAGTTTCTGGTTCATCGTCAGGAATACATGCATCTAGTAGAACCCCAATTGTTTCCAAATCTTTTATTTCTGTCTCTAGTTTTTTTTCAAGATCATTTATGTCATCATCAGTTTTTATTTCATTAGTTTTGGTGCGTTTATTCAAGCTATTTTTTAAATTTGCTAAAGGCATATCATCATCAGATTCATTATCAGAGTAATCAATGTAATTGTTATTTTCATTTTTGATTTTAATGCTAGCACCATCATCAGTGTTGATGAATGTGCTTTTTAGATTCACTAGTGGTATATCGTCTTCAAGCTCAAAATCTAAGTCAGTCACTTTTGGTATTTTCTTTAATTGCATAAGAGGTAGTTCATCCTCTGAATCACTTTTTTTCTGAATTTTCAATGTGTCTTTTCATTTTCTTACATATGGTTGGAATTATGAACTTTGTACGTACATTTTTCTAATTTGATACAGTCATTAACATATTCAAGTCTGCCTTTTGTATTTGTTGTTGTATTCTGCCATTGAATTCTTTTTGCTTCTGAAACTGTTACATCCATAAAGACCTGTGTGTATTCTGAGCATGTCTGTAAGTATTTTTCGATATAGGCATCCAACTTTTTTAAATTGGCTTTGATAACATCACATTCCGGGCAATGTTTGAGATCCAAAATCAGATTTTGTAAACACTTAATCTATGTAAATGCTTAACATCAAAAAAGGAAGGAACGTTACTCAAACAAGATGACAAGATAATATACCTGTTAATTATTTAATAAGTTGATGGTAAAACAGTTAATTAATTATTATCAAGGCAATATCATTTGACACTGTGAACATACATTCCTTGGAATTGAATTCAGACCATAGAATTTTCAACATAGTGTAAATTTATTTATTCAAAAATTCATTTAAACCCTCCTATAATGGCCACTCAAGGGAAATAGCAAAAGTGGCATTTATGGGAAGTTCGCCCATATATACAGGTTCAAATAACAAGACTAAAGAGCATTTGGAATAAAATTTTACTGGCCTTTAAAAGCAGGTGGCTCTTATACAGAGGTGGCCTTTAAGGAAGGTTTGACTGTAAATTATTTCACTTAAAAATCCATGAATAAACTATAATATGACAGGATGATGTAATGAATTATCCCCCTTTACATTCTTTGATGAAATTTTTTTATAACTATAATCAATATTTTTTTTTCATCAATTATTTTTTTATTTTGACAATTAAAACTATCCATCAAAAAGAATAACAAATTTTTAACCACTTCGATAAGAATTTCTTTATTATAAAACAACAGACCATTATCTCTATTTACATTAAGTATATTAAACTTAAGAACTTTTTCAGGGGAAGGAAATTGCCTAAAACCTATACAGGATTTATATATAACACTGTAAAAGAATTAATGATTAAAATGGAGTTAGATTTAATTCAATGTTATACCATGGTATCTCATATTACAAAACTTTCAAATTATTAAAAATTGCTCAATGTAAATCATGAATATATGTGAATAATTCAATTTTATCAATTTAACCAACTTTCTTCCTTTGATGAGATTATAGCATTCAAATACTGGGTGCACTTTTCGGTATAGTTATTTGTGCTAATGATAATATGAGAGCATTTACTCTTTTTTATACCCCAACCTCCATAAATAAATCACTTACATGTACTTCATATATTGAATCACTTTTCTTCATTTCATTTTCTTGAATTTGCCGCTGTCAAAACTTCTTTTCTGTGATTATGGAAATTTGTTCTGTAATTCTTTTGTTCCACTTTACGCATACACATTTTCTTAAAACTTACCACTTACATCATTATGATTTACATGTAAAATTCTGTATTCGTCATAAATAACATGATTTTAAGCCACAGTTAATGAATTAAAAGTGACATTTTTAAAATATTACTCAATGAAAATAATATAGTTACGCCTTTCTTTCCCCGAATAACATTTAATGTTTTGAGAAAAAATTCAGAAAAGAAAGTCGTGAGTCACTTACGACATTCTTTCCCTAAATTTTGTCAATTTGCGACTAGACTTGCGACAGCATTTTCAACAATTAAGGCTCTATTGGTTAAATTATCACAATATATCACAGATATAACAATGATATTTTCAAAAATGATAACATTCTAAAATACATAAAAATAGAGATACGACTCATTCATACTGAGCAGGCCATATGTGAGATACGACCTTTTTCCTTTGAACAATCGAAATCACACTCATACACGAACTTGATTTTTTGTAAAGAGATAAATAACCTTGCTCTCATCGCGAAGATAAACAACAACAACAACACCAGCAACAACAACAACAACAACAACAACAACAACAACAACAACAACAGTCTTAAATTTAGAGACTATGATACTACATCAGTTATGAAGTATCGATTTTACATTGGCCACAAAGGACTAGTTTTCTACACAATGTAAACAAAATTAATCAGTATCTGCATATTTTCGAAAATTATTAAAATCGACCGAATATATGCTATTGTTGGACACTACACCATCCCTAAATGATTTCGAAGCAAGCATTTACATTGATATATATTTACATAGTTGATATATAAAAATAAAGGTTATACAATATTATTACAATAACATTTGCGACATGCATAATTTTATTCACAAAAATCAAGATAACATATTGGAAAAAGTTTAGCTTTTTTATTTTTATTACTTGTAGAAAAAATAATCATATAATACAACACAAAGGCTAACATTAGGAAGCTAACATTGTAACCTTGATTAAATTCGTCATACTTAAACACAAAAAATATGGAAATTTGGTTTTAAATGATTCAAGTCGGTCAGTGACATGTAACGTACTTTTCCTACTTCCATTGATATTTTAGAAACTGTATTTTTATGTGAAGCAAATAGGCTTTTGATAGACACTTTGCCAATTCATCTTTTTAAATTAATCGATACTGTTCACAGATGTAATTTGGTTTTTTAATTTAAAGAACAGACAATACTTTCGTTGAAACAGATGGTTCATCTCATCATTTATTACATTGTTAAATAAAATGTCTTGACTGAAAAAACAAACAGAAAATAATATTTGATTCCTACTTAGGAAGTTATTATTTATACAGTGCAATTCTAGTAATTTAAGATATTTCAAAGAAATAATACATATGATTTTTTACATTTGACCATTTTCTTCAGAAGTTGAACATTTGATTAAATGGCGATATGTTTTATACACAATCACAAATTTTGTGTACAATTGAGGATTACAGGTAGAAATTGAGTCCTGTCCAGCAAAACTTTAAAAAAAAAATTATTTTAAAGATTATGTACTAAATTTAAACAAACCATATTTCAGTTGGAATTTTACAGGTAATAGTTTTGCTTTATTATGAGCATAACATCATAGTTAGCATGCTATATTTATATATATATATATATATATATATATATATATATATATATATATATATATATATATATATATGTGTGTGTGTGTGCACATATAGTACATTGAAATTTACTGGTATGTTTTTTAGATATTTACTACCAGTGATCGGGTACCGCTGCTGGTGGAGTAAAACTTCCCGAGGGAATACTTAACTCAGTAGTCATTAATTTGTGCCGACAGACTATTTTCCATTTAACAAAATTTGCAGTCTTTTTAATTTTCGTTACATGTAAAAAAAAAAAGGTTAGTTCCCCTCATGCAAAATTTTCCTTAGTTAAAATTGGATTCTCATAATTTTGGAACTTTGGGTTCATCGTTTTTAACTTTTTGACTATTATAGATTTGTATCTGTTGACTTTCTTTTTAACCATCATTTCTCTAAAGAGAAATGACTTTCAGAAATGTGCACATATGACACATCAAAATTAACTAGTGTTTTGTTAGATATTTGTTTGATTTGAATACAAGCGCGTTTTACAAAGTATAAAATTAAGCAAGTCGATTAGATTCCAAACAGATGTCCGCGACCTAAAAATATTATTCTAACATTTGTTTAATTGGCAACTTTTATAAATAAGAATTAGAGTTGATAAAACATTCACCTGTATTGAATTACCTAGAACGGTTTAAGTCGTTTTTGTTTTATACACAATTTGTAGAATGTCAACTTAGTATAATTGTAGCAATCAGACTTAAGCTGAGTAAAATTTCCGGGCTATGCTGACAACTTTTCCTAGAAAAGTAATATAACTCGTATGGTAATTGTCTGTAATATCTATTCGGAAGGAAACGGTATAGACAAGAAGCGTAGAAATTTAATCCGATGTGTATGGTGTTTTACTTTTGATGCCCTCAAATTATTTCAATAAATACATACCTATAGAGATTAAGTTGACAAATTAAAATTAACAGCGTTTTGGCAAATATCAAAATTGTGTTATGTTCGATTTAGTTTTGGTGTTTATTACTACATATATTGTGAAAATGTTTGATGTAAATTTTTACAAAGATTTAAAATTTCGAAAACGATGTTACATTTTCTGATTAAATGGATATTAATATTGAAATATCCATTAGAGTAAAAATCAACGTTTTCTGGTCAATGGTTAAATGTGTTGTATTTTTCATAGTGATGTATTAAAAGACACAAACACATATATATATATGTGTATATTTTGCAACTTTCAACACAAAAAATCATGCCACAGCAGGTCTACGTTCAAACAGTACAAGAAAAGACAATATCGTATCGAAATACTGTTACTCGACAAGACGAGTTGTTTGTTGTGTTATCTAAAAAGAGATCATCCTTCATTTCCCAATAGTTTGTTTTTAAGCGGATTCATATACGCTGCTTTGAATAAGCCTTAAACACATTGATCTATCGATATTACACTTCATTAACATCCATTCAGGTAAACAAATATAACGATTGAAATCTTCACTAAAATTATTACCTAAAATTTCAATTCAGATAGAATAGACAATAATCTTTTACATGATATTAATATTTGAAGCAAAATAAATACTAGTAGATAACTCAATTTTGGTTGGCATCTTGACCGAATAAATGATCTTTACAATGTTAAAATCAAATTTATCTTCTTCAATCAGATACAAAAATTGAAAAACAAATGTTGATTTACTAATCCTTAGTATTAAATCTGTATTTTAGTTACTTATTGATGTTATTGAAAATATTAAATAACTTGGTTACCAACGTTACCAATCAGAAATAAGGATTATATTGTATGTAAATAAGATAAAGCTACAAGTTTTTAAGCTAATGAAACGTTGCAAAAAAGCCTTTATCATTTGGGCATAACAACAAATGCGCACGTGAATTTTAAAAAAGAAACTTGTATCTGTACGATAAACAAATGTGATGACACTGAGCCGATTCTGTAAAGTACACGAATTAAAATAAATTAACATTAAAACATAAAAGGAAAAATCTTTACAATGAAAGCCATAAATGTAAATATTGAATCTTAATTACAAAAAGCAAAGTGTTTCGTTTTAAATCAAATTACAATTTTAAGTTATTAAAACACAATTAGTGTCATTATAGATTTTGTAATTTGTCATTTTCACTGTTTTAAGTATTCTATTAAAGATTCATTCCAACAAGATACAGGCTTTCTTTTTTTATCTTGTCTTTAAACATTACACTTTTTTACTATTGAATCCTTTTAAATCATTGGGTTTTCAAAACTTTCACTTGCTATCATTTTATTTCATCAGTATGTGTAACATTTAATGATGAACAAATCAGCATTCGTCTTAAAATATTGAACTACTTAACAACTAATTGCTTTGGCAAACTCGGCTTGAAAAAAAATTGAAAAAGAAGTATTTTGTCTTATGTCTGATTATTTATTCGATAAAATCACTGTCTTTTTTACACTATTCTAAAATTCTTATTGTGAAGTCATTATAAATCGTAAAGTTATATATTTGTTACGAGTCTCTGTCATTTGTGTTAGTTATTATAATTACTTGTTACTGTTCTTACTTAAACATGTACATTTTCGAAGAATATATAATTGAGAGACAAGTAAAATCACATTTATTTTAGTGTGCTGATAATGTTTTTAGATTGATATGAACTGAGGTTACTTTTTTAGTAATGATATTTTATTGACTTATGACTGCTTTAAAATATCAAAGCACATCACATGTACAGTTATTCCTTATCATTTAAGACATGACAACATTTTTCTTTTACGATGGCATGATTTAAAGGCAGTTATCTAAAACTAGATTTTGATAGGTCAAAATGTTAGGCAATAGAGATATCAAATGCTTCTTTTTATTAACTTGTGTCATTGCATGACATGATCTTATTATGTAAACGCGTTTGTATCGTATAAAAACGATATTTTCGTCCACCGAAACAATATTTTTTGTCAAATTTTAGAATTCGAATTGGTGTGATAGTACTGATTTAATAATTTCCTTTGTTTCAAAGATTTCGATTGGTCAAAAACTTTCTGTAATAATTTCATCAAAACATCGGCCCTTAATCTACTGTCTGATTCACGTCTCCCGTAGCACAATATTTTCAAGGTTTTAAAAGAGGTTTCTGAAAAAACTCCATCTCGGTTCGAGTATAAAATGCAGAGCGTTTTAAAATCCTTACGGGGATTTAATATGGTAAAACACACAAACACTTATTCCGCAAGTAAATCGCTGAACAATCATGCAGGGTAAGAAAATAGAACTGCGCATGACCGACTTTTTCATTTTCGTTCGCCAGGTAATATCGTCTGCTTTTCTGACAGCAAAAGGGAATATACTGTGGTTCTAACAACAGCGATATTACCTTCATCTGAATGGACTATTCCAGAATTTTCTACCCTTACCCGCATGATTATTACAGCAATATATTTCCGGAATAAGTGTTTGTCTGTTTTACCATATTTTATCCCCGTTAGGATTTTAAAAAGCTCTGCATTTTATACTCCAACTGCGATGACATGTACTTTGGTGTCAGTTAATTACGACAAATTACAAGCGTCATGACGGTATTTGACATGCTACAAATTGTTTTGACATCTCTTCTAAAACCTTGAAAAACTAGTGCTACGGCAGACGTGAATCAGCCAGTAGTCATTTATTAATAGGATAGCATGATAAGTTGGTCGTCTACAATGCTTACAAATTTTTAGAATATATAACCTATTTGTTGCATTGATTGTTTGTAAGTACAAAGTTTTTGATAATTATTTACAAATTTCCCAAAATGTTAAATGTCGTCAGAAAAAAAACTTGAAAGAATTTGTTTTAGAAAGTTCAAATATTTCTGATAAATTTTGTAGAAAAAAATTTTAATCTTTGGTCTCCGTGCATGACAAACGTGAATTTGTATTAGTATAATGGTTTACTGCTGACTTCACATTTTGGTTATTGAACTATTTTCAAGGTTATCTACAGTAAAATTAAAAAGGAATTTCGGACTAATAAAACATGAGCTAAATTGATTGAATTGGAAACTGGAATATAAATGTAATTGTACGGGTTGTCTTAAATGTGAAAACATTTCTCTGTCATGCTTAACTTATTTTACTAAGATAATTTTGTAAGATAATGACACGATGTATCTAAAATATAATATTGTTATTAGGTACTTCCGGTGCAGTAATCTATTTACTTTTAGATCCATTGAAAAATTGTTAACTATCAATTCCTTTTCAGTAATTCAAGATTCATACTTTGAAAATTGGAACTTGAAGCAATAATTAACGTATATCATCAGAAAACTATAAACATGTAAACTATTAATTCCGATTCTTCTAGAAAACAATTCTTCCATTGACATGGAATTGAAAATTATAATTTTGAAGGTTTTAAGTTCGAAAATAAAAGTTTTATTTTGTTATTTATGGACTGGATATTGATTACATAAATCAGATATGTTTTTTCAATCATTGATCTGGACATCTAGAAAATTGTTTCGTATCACAATCATTTGAGCAGATTGCTTATAAATGGTTTGACAGCAATAAATTCCAGTTTCCATGTAAACAGTGACACAGTTTGAAAAATGAGAAGCCTTTTTTTATTTTATTCTTGCTTCAATTTTAAAGTAACCAAGATTATCCACTGTCTTTCTGTTATCAAGGTAATCTTTGTCTATTTATCCCAATGACAATTCTTTAACATTTTTACAAATAATTTGTGTATACCTAGAAACGTTTGTATATTATAAATTTTTATATTCAATTATAATCAAAGGGGCTTTTGTCTTCGAAGATCTAAACGCTATGATTATATATCTTTTCTGCTTGAGCGACGTGTTGTTTAATTAGGCCTTCTATAATTTTTAGACTCTGATTTAAATAAAACAACTGAGTTACATGAGATAAAAAATAACATTTACTAAAAACTAGGCTGTAGTTTGTTCAATCGCATGTATAGTTAACAAGGTTTCAATTTCATTGAATTATCGTTTTGGTATTTGTGACTTTCTATTATTCCTTAATATAAAGGAACATAGTGCGAGTGATATAAAGCAACAACGATCATATATAAACGTGAAAGCAAGTTATCAGGAAATTCTTAGACAAAAATCAATGGGATTGGCAAATTTTCTTTGATTTGCCTTTTGTAATATTCAAGTGAGGTGTATGTTGTATGTCTTTAATATTTGAAAGCGTTTGGATCGGTAAAAATATTGTCCTTATATAGCTCGTAAATCTTACTATGTTAATTGTGTACATGAGAGAGAGAGAGAGAGAGAGAGAGAGAGAGAGAGAGAGAGAGAGAGAGAGAGAGAATTTCAGAAAAGAGTGGGATATGATGTTATTTCAGTTGTAATTTCAAGCTTACTTAATATATAAATATTTTGCATTTTATTTTAAATTAGAGAGTTAACTTAAAACTTGATGGTTTATTACAAAAGTAACATTTATACACCTCAGTTTCCTTTAAGTGTTTAGAGTGGTACGTAGATTTTAAAACATTGGTCTGGACATGACTTGTAACAACACTACTGTACTGATATTTTCGTTAGATTGACGTTTTCAAAATTAGGGTTTTGTAATCATTGTTTATGAAAGAATACTTATTTGGCTTGATTTCTTATTTCATGAATTTGACTTCTTCTTGATCCTAGTTTATTTAAGTTATTGACATCTAATCGCATTAATCTCATTTGCTTCATCAAATAACAACAAATTTCCATGGTAACTTTTTCCAGTTTATTCATTTTACTAGCAAAATACTTTTTGCATCGATCATAGGAGTGAGAAATTTTCAGCTGAAAAATGGCAAAACCCTACAAGACACAAACCAAACACACACATATATTATAACAACTGATTATCAAATTGCCGGTCTTAAACGGATAGAGGTTGTCTAGTGCTGTGATTACGTATCGCCATAGCAGCTACAAACATTAAATTAATTTATCAAGCTATTAACGATTTAATGTATATGGGTATTTTAGGATCTAAATTAAGCTATAACATAAAATGATAAAAAACACACATACACTCCCTAAAAAAGGGAATAATCAACCTAATTAGTTATTTTTTTAGAATGTGTTCGTCATTAAATTCATATTAACATTAGGAGTCACTGTGTATTAGAGCAAAGAGGTCTTTGATATTTTATTATTGATATTTTTCATCAACTGTTAGCAAGGTCTGTCCAATTTTATCATACTAAATATATTCTTGATGACAGGAAACAGCACAGAAGCTCTTGGGATTACGATTTAATAATTTATAAACGACACGCTAAAAGCTAACTGGACATGATTTGTAAAGAAAAAGAACAGAAAAGTCAGCAATTACATTCTTTGTCAAGTACTTATCAATGAGTTCATTAGGCTGTGTGTGAGCAAGATCATATGAAGTAGCACTTTAACCAATACAGATGATTGATTTTATCTTTGTAAATAAGCTTTTTATTATCCTTTAAAGGTCATGCTTAAATTCCCATTAGAACGTACATCTCCTATAGTAAAAACTAACTGTTAACCTTGACTGACTCTATTATGTATTCTTTCTTTTCTTATTTTTTTTTTTTCCTCTCAAAACTCAAACTCGAACTCAAATATGAAAGAGAGTTTATAGTTTGAAGCTTAAATTGTTTCATAGAATAATATAACAAACCTAAAGATAACAGGATAAGAATAACAGGCATTTCCATCGTTTTCCATCTTCTACCAAGAAAAATATCTAATAAATCTTAGCTATTGGCATAAATACATGATACGATCAAATAAGTGTTGTATAAAATTGAATATCAAATAATTTCTAAAGGCATATACATATATTATATTTTAAGTATTTGTCATTGCTGAGTAGATCTTATTCTTGATGAAGTAGATAAAAGCGGTTATGGTTAAATTTCAATATTAAGTTCGAGAAAAAAGACGACAAATCGGCTTAAACCCATAGCAAATATATTTACTCAATATAAACGAGAAACGTGTTTGTCTGCTTTCGACTATTAAACAAGCGAACATTTGTATGAACTAAAAATAAAGCAAAACATTAACAACATTAGCAAGAAAATAAAAATATACAAAAATAAATTAAAAAGTATTACACTCAGACGCTAAGTACTATTACTTAAAAATACGTGTGAAATAGCATCGAAATAATTTTTTGGTAATAAAAATGCAAATGAGACAAAGTTAAAAGCATTTAAACGGGATTCAGTTAATAAGTCTTAATGTAACTCATAACGTTCTAGATGTACAATTTATTTTAAACACATAGTTATATTGCTTAATATGGATATGACATGTATTTCATTGCAGTGGCATAATAATGGTTCATTAATGAACGCATGTTATTTGATACAGCCAAATCATAACACTTGACTAAAATAAATAATTTTTATTGATTCATAATTATTTCCAAGCAGAGCCCTACTTTAGGGTTTGCGTATTTTTTTTTTTTTTTTTTTTTTTTTTTTTTGATTTTGCCATTGCATTTTTTTATATGCAAAATCAATAGATTGGATTTAAAGTCAGTAAAAGTTTTTGTATAAAGCTATTAATTTTTTTGAAACAAAAACAAATTATTATCCTGTTTTGTATGCGAATCTGTATAGTTTTGGATTAAAAAAATTGTTAAGATTTTCTTTGTTTATAACCAAAATTGTTTTTCAGTGACTTTTTTCTGAGTGTTTTAATATTCTCACTGAGATTACAGCTAGTATAGATCCAGATCTTCTTTATGATAATAACTGTTTAAAAACTTATGTTATTGTAGCAAGAAAAATAAAACGATATTACCTCGTTAATATGCTTGTCAAACTGATATATCAGACAATCATCGAATACAAGGAGGTACAAGTAGCAATGATCAAAATAAAAATAAAGTATGGAAAAAGACTTACATGTACATAAGACAATTTGTCTAGATTTGAAATAGAATAGGAAGAATAAAGACAAATAGACAAAGTATATTAAGTTCATTTAAGTTTTAAATCAGTTTGCTTTTGACCGTGTAATGAAATATGAACACACACTACTATGCTAACCAAGATTTAGTAATTAACGTAAAACATTATTATTATAAAAACACAATAAACAAATGTTTCATAACATAACGTTTTTATTATTAGGAGCAAATCAATATAGCTAAATGAGATCACTCAGCTATGTAATAACATAGTATATAAAAAGGTAATAATCATTCGATGTTGCAGAAAAAACAACATTGTGTTCAGTCACTTGGTAAATGGGTGTATAAATAGTTTAAGCTATCTTGATTCTGGATTGTCCCCTTGATAGTTTAACCTTAGCAGTCAAACATAAACATACTGGTCAATGTTTGAATGACAATCATATAAGCAGAGTAAAAACTCTGAAACCAAACAAATTTGTTAGATAATAATCTATAATCAATTGAACTTATTGTATAATGCGATCTCATTATTTTTACAGATAAATATAGGATCTGGTATACATTTTATTATCAGGGATAATGATGTCATTAGGCATCAATTACATTAATATTATCTGAAACATGCTTTACTTTTTTGATCGTTCATACAGATCAGTTGGTTTCATTTAATATTGCATTTACAAATTTAAATCTAGACATTAACAATATTATAAACAACCTTTTGCCCGTTTATATTCTCACAATCATATGTTGTTTTAAGGCTTTATATAGTAGTAAGGTCCATTTGCACGAAACCATAAGTTAGTAAATCATTTTCGTGCTTATAATTAAGTTTTTTTATGGAAAATCTTTTGCCAAAAATAATTTTCAGTTTCTAATTCGATATTGGGACGACGTAGTACCTTTAATTTTTCTTATTAGCATGAAATTAAAATTGTTATCTACGAATTTAATCCTGTTATGCAGGCATTATTTGTTTAAAAATTATTTACTTAATTTGTTTTTCCATTAAGTCTAAAAGAGATAACATATTATAATAATTGGATTGTTTCCAAATTTTCTTAATAAAATTGCAAACCATGCTATGACTGAAACATCCTGAACATCCTAGATCATTAATTGGAAAGAAAACCCCGCCAATTGGTGTCTGGAGAAGCAGTAAATATTTTTTTTCTGATATAATCAGCTTTTTAATTTGTAACATGATGTGATATTTGTCTTCTTTTGTTTTTGTTGTTATAATTAGAGTTTTTAGATTTACTATAAAAGACAACACAGATTTCATTACACATGATAAACATTGGTATTTTTTATCTGTTATTTGTTATTTATTTGTTTGTTTTTCACTTTGTGCTGTCAGAAAATATACCATTCAGCAAAATTTTCAGCCGTCATAATTTTTTTATTTAGCTAGAACTAGGGTTTGTTCCCTCGTGCAAAGGATTCCTTAGCTGGAACTGGATTCATATAATTTTGGAACTTTAGATTCACAAATGTTTAGCTGATATTTTGCATCTATTTTCGGCCCCTTAGTGTCGCTGATGAGGAATGATTTCCTGAAATGTGCACATATGGCATATTATAATTTACACGTATTTTGTTTTATATTGTCATACTTTTGTAGTTTTAGGTTAGTTTGTTATTTGTATTCTTCACTATATTGGCCATATTGGACTGATTGAAAATTTTAAAAAGTTAATTAGTTTAATTATCCTTTAAAAGGAAATTCTTTAGTCTTATTTTTTATTCTTCACATTTTAAAATATCTGTTGAGAACATTTTCCTTAAACTTAGAAAATATTAAAAAATCTGTCATACTTCCCTTATTCTTCGGCTATTTATAAACCTTAAGTTAATTTTATAAGTCGTCTTTCACTGATCTGGTATATTTTCCATTAATATAGAATATAATATTATTCCTGCAAATCTTGAATTTGTCAATTTTTTACAGGATTGTTTTCATTTTTAGACGTTGTATTAGGTGTAATTCGCTAATTATGAAATAGAATTAGTTTTCTTTGTTTACTATCAACAGAAAACAGAAAATCATCGAAATTTCGTTTTCTTGTTACTTTAAATGGACTTAATATAATTGATTGAAATCAACAGCGATTACATCTCAAACGAGGAAACGACAGTAAACAGGCAATTCTTGAAGAAAATCAATGGTATTTGCTACATTTCTTCCGAATGTCTCTCTATTGAGATGATTAAGTGAGGTGTTATGTTAATCTTACATACTGTAGACACAAGTAGTATCAATAATTTCCTTACAAAGCTCATAAATTTCTTTATAAAAAGCCACAAGTATTACAAACGACGAACTAGTTTTTTAATATAATACGTAACATGTTCTTTAGGTAAGAATATTGCTGATAAACATTGTAATTAGCTACTTGTACTATTTGCTAATAGTTGGTTGGTTTTGCATTAAAATATTCGTCATTTTATTTTGAAATCTCATGATGTTTTTAAAAAATTGTTAAGCTATTGTAAAAAATTATGTTTGTATAAAGCAAGACATAGATAAGCTTATCAACTTATCCAAATTGTCTGATGCATTTTTAGCCTCTTTAAAGCCAAGATTAATTGTTTTATATATTTTAAGACATGTTTTGTAGTATTAATTCTTCATTAAATATTCTAAAACCTGAAAATTTTATATTGATAACATAAGAATTGTTGTTTTGGAAAATAAGGGTTTATTTTTACATGTAGAGAAGGGCTACTGGTTGTAAAATACATGGGTCAGTGGTCATCAATATCATAATCAAACTATTTCATACCTTTTTTGCCAATGAATCCAAAACAAGTCCAAGTGATTCCCTTTCTTTTTTTTATTTTTGTTCTTTGCATTGACTTTTGCAAAGTTCCTATTCTATCAAAAATCAATTAATTCTTTGATAATTTAATTGTACAACTTTGAGAAAGAAGTTAATGATGTCCATTATTTCGGAAGAACTACAGTTATCGTTACTTTATTAGCAATTATTTTAAATTGCAACATAATGATTGTTTAACGATAAGTATCAAACCATTTGAAATTTTTGTTTTTTTGCCCGACGAGTTTTGACAGCTCGTTTACATAATAATAGTTTTTGTACCGAAAGAGTGCAAGTATATGGTTTGAGGTTTAAATTATTAAATACATCATATCAATAAACCAAAAACTATTTTAAACCTTTCTATTTTTGGTTTTTTAATCTTGTAGTCTTTAAAATATTTTATTTCTAAGTATTTTCTGTGAATTATGTACTTAGTACAAAACTTTCAATCAAACAAAACTTTTACCAATGATATATGAAAGGATTAAGATTTTGTATGAACAAATTATGCCAGTGACAAGAGTATATCGGGAATGATTAATTTTCGAGGTCATAAAAAAAAAGTTTTACAATAGCGATAATTAGGATGATCGTTAGACGTGGGGTGAAGAGTTGAATTTTGAGTTTTGTTGAATTGAACAAAAGTAGCATCAAAACCAATACGGTTGTGCATTAAGATGTTGTTGTAAATAAGCTTTTTGTTTGCTTTAAAATCAATGCCACTTTTTCCTTGTTAGTGATCATAACATTATAACTGGAAACTAACAACTCATTGTAAATATCTAATGTTTTCTACATTCCTTACATCAAATTAACGTATGTTATTTTCACGATAAAATTTGATTTTAATATTTTTTACACGGGTTGGGACGAAGTGTTAGTTTTTATTTATTATTATTATCATTATTATTATTATTATTATAAATGTATTATTTTGAGTAAAGAAACTAAAATATCCATATAATGGCATTTTGAAAAATCATTGACACGATGGACAAACCTTTGAAAACAGATATTCCGCAAAACTTTTCCTCGGTTTTCCGGTGATCAAAAGTGTAATTTCCACGACTGAAACAAATTTCAGGTAAATTTTTTATGTACAAATGTTAATATGCAAATGTGCAATGTTAATATGAATGAAAGTAGAATAATATACTCTTATCATAGAGAGATCTAGTATACATTCATCCGCTGCTTAACACGTTTAGGTATCATAACTGTTGTCAAACATGCTTATGTTTTTCTTCTTAATTTGTAATCTTAAATGACGTGTGATTGGTATGTCACACTGACACACTATAAATTACTTTAAAAGATAACATTTAGTCATTTTAAAAAATAGTTTTTGACTAGTAGACTACATAATAGGATTAATAGGATCATAAGTCTTTTTTAATTTCTTTTAACACTAACTTCCCTTACGGATGTTCATCAAATTTTTAATAGATTAAGAATTATATTGCAGCATCATATATTCTGATCCCTTTTTATTATTCTTGAATGATTTATAGGTTACTTTATTATGCTACCGATATAAAAGACAGTATATAAAATACCACACACGTAGTGATGTGATGATCAATTCTATGAGAAATCAAGTGAAAAACAAGTAAATTATTAAAACAATACCTGATACATAGGTATGCTTTTAATTACGCGAAGACTTTAAATGTCTACATGTCTCTATCCGGATTGTAGTATCAAATTTATTTATTCGTTCAATTTTCAATAACACTTATGGGACCAGTTATTTATAATATCGTTATTATAGTTCAATATTTTTTTTTCTGTTTCACTTGCGATATCTATAACGTTTTTTAAAAGTGATAATGTGGAAGATTTATAACAGTTAAAGCAGCAGAACTTTCGGGTGATTGAAAAATATATTTTTGCAAGATTAACTTTACAGATTCTTGAATAAAATCGTGCACACATGCTTCACATGCTTCACATGTGATTAGCGTTTCAAAAAAGCACTTCGTTTGATCAATTGTTTTACGTCGAGATTAGTTTTGTAATTTAGTTTGGTATTCCGATACAATACCTAGTAATGATGAGATTTATTAAGATAAAACTTATATTGAGTAGAAGATTAAAAGTTTTTTAAGTTCGTCGAATTTGGTATAAGTTTGTACATTCCAACTACATGTACAAATACCTGGTATAGTTGTTATCATCGATTTTACCATCTGATTTGAGTTAAAAATTGGTTGGTCTTGGTCCCAAGTCTTAAGTGGAAATTTATTTCCTTAGTTCTATTGAGTGTAGCTAAATTATTGATTAAAAGAAGATCATTCAACGTACTGTGCTTGTTAATTTTGTCAGAATGAACAGTTTGTTTGATTATGACATTGTATGATAATCACCTGTTATCTACAGAATTAGTATCGCTGTTTCTTTAAACACCGTATACAATAATAACTTCCATGTGGTGTGACAAATTAACAAAATACTACAGCAAAAATAAATAACTTACATGCATCCTCTTATTTTTGGATGTATGTCATGATGATAGGTGTCATCAATAATTACTTTATATTAGTTTGTAAGCCCTCAACCTTCTTTTTTTTTTATTTTTGAATAAAGCAGACCATTATATTGAATTCTTTTAAAACTTAAGCTATGATCGCCCTAAATTAAAGAATTAAAATCTGCGGTTATGTATAACCTATGAAAATATAAAAAAGCAACAAAAAAGATTGCTTGATAAAAAGAAAAAGGAATAAGAAACAAGAAAATTTGTCGTATTAAACTTATAAAACACAAACATACCAGTCTCTTTTCAAATCACAATTTCCCAGAGAAACAAAGTAAAAATCTTGAAAATTGATTAATACAATTACACACGTGAACATATATCAAGGTATTGAGACCGGGTACTCTGAAAGTGTAAGCACCTGTTGTCTAGCCAGCTACACCCACCACGTGTAAAATCAAATTTGAGAGTGAAAGGAGCATAGAACTATAGCAAGACAATTATATCCAGCCAGAGTATGCCTCTCGTCTAAAAACTTTCTAAGTCAGAAATTAGAACACGGCAGTAGATGTCACAGTCAATCTTTCTAATTACTATTTAGTTAAAAAATCTAAATACCATTGAACAATTAAATGAATTACTTCCCTTATTTTCTTTTTTGACAAAAAAAAAATAAATAAATAAAATTGACTTTATAAATAAACTAGTTAATAAAATACCTAATAAATAACAAAATAAGGAGCATATTGACTTTTACCATGGGAGCAACAGCGTGCCCATTTTTTTGTTTACTTAAAGAAGCCATCATCTGTCACAATTGACTTATGATAAAGTTATTACATAAAATAATGTTTAATTCTTTATTTTTATATGTCATTTTTGATAGATTTGTCTATGATTATGGGCATTTATCAAAATTAATCAAATAAAACAAAATGTGGTTTTGTTTATATTTTTTTTCAAAACCCCTTTTCTTATTTTTATATCAAACTTTTAATTTTGGAAAAGAACACAAATGTTTCAGAGAAAAAAAGTTGTATATACATGCAGAATTAATGAAGATAGTTTGACATTAAAGAATGACACAGGGTAACATATCATGTGCTAATCAGTGTTATGTTTGCTTTTAGTATCTGTCAAACTACGAATATTTGTAGAATTATTTTCGTTATAACCATTTATATTTACCATTAAAATAATCGACAAGTCAAATATTTTAAGATTCTGTAAATTTATTTAAAACACAGCTGACAGTGATGATAATAAAATCTTGTTTATGATTTTTATGTATGATACAATGAAATAAAAAATATTTACGTTTGTAGAACAAACTTTATAAAATTGCATTTGACATAATAAAATCAAAATATTTATGAAAAGGTTATATAAAACATGCACTACGTTTTATAGCACTTGAAATACAAAAAACAATTTCACTCAGCTCTTTTGATCGTATTTATACAAAGTGTGTAACTTTCACTTTTCGAATAGCACACATGCAATCAGTAAGTCAAACATAAGAATTATATATATATTAAAAAAACAGCGTCTGTTTAATGTGGGAATAGCCAGGAAAATCTGTTTTCTTGTCTGTTCCATTAGTTTATTGTTTTCATTTTATTAGCTATAACTTACTTTCTCATTTTGGATGAGTTTGGTTGTGTTTAAATTTTTATGAAAATAAATATATGTATTAATACATTTGTATGAAAAATCATCTTGATAGATATTATACTACGCTTTTCAATCATTCTCCATATCTTATGATTTGGAAAACTGAATATTTCAGCTTTTGTGAATATCTTTTACTTAAGTAAGGTAGATTACATTTTTATGTTTTAGAGTCTTCTGATTACTGTTGCCAAAACAATTAAAATCATCTTTACATAACATGATTTATTTTGAAATCGTTTTATACGCAGATGGATCTTAGCGCTACACCAAATAAAAAAGGATAATTATTTTAGAGAAACACAACATGTATGTTAAAACGTATGTAATAGGACCATGCCAAATATTTAAGTAATTTAATTACTTACAAAATATTAGAAAATAATTACCACCTTTCACACTTACTAACAGTAAGCACACAGGATTTAATCACAATTAGAATTCAATCACAATAAATGGATAATTCGTTTTGTATAGGTTTGATTATTAGCTTTCTCAAAACGCATGATATTTTTGATAAATGTTTACAAACGTCTCAAAAAATATAAATGTCATATACGCTTGTTTGTTGTTTCATTGTTATGTATAGTGTTTAGTGGCCAACTAAGTGAACATCAAATTAAACCAAAAATGGTTAGCTATTTGGTTCACATTTTAGTTTTTTACTTGTGGTTTAATTCCTATCTAACATTTTTCAAAACATTATGACAATGTTGAAATATGTAAGGACCACTAAATGTTTAATAATATGTTTAAAGCCATCCAAATGTACTTAACACAAACCATTAGACAATATTTATTCTATTAATATATAACAAATAACTGCTAAATTTTGATGTGTCATATGTGCACATTTCTGAAAATTAATCTAATGTCCAGAATTGTCTCTAAGGGTAGTTATCATCTTTCTTTAGCATGTATTAAGAAAATCAATTTCATTAATTTTTTGTTGATTATTTATTGTAATTTCAATATTTAAAAATTGCTCTCTTAAGTATTGACAATCATAAACACATTGTGTAGTTATTCCAGAAATATATTTTATAAGGTGTTCTATATTAAAAAAGATTGTAAAACAGAGGGAAGGAAATTTCATAGTTTTACAATTTTTCTGGTTTGTAACGAGTGTTAATAGCAAATTTGATATTTGTAGGATACGTAGAAAATTCTAAGTTATGTCAAACTGCATGACGCGATTAAAAAAGAAACAGGAAACCAATAGTTTTTTAGCATGAGCAGCAATATGTCATTAAAAATAAAATACTTTGTTAATTTCTAATAGTATAAAAATGTTTTGTAAGTATACAACAGCGACAAAAACATCCTGGTACTAAGTTCGTTGTCTTATTACAATCATTTAATTCGTATTTTTTAATAAATCACATTGTCTGTTTCATGATTACAAAGACTTCAAAGTTGTAAAATACGACGATTTGTTTAACTTGTATCAAAATAAGGTTATAATGGTAATTGTTATAATTGTAAGAACTATTGGTATGTAAGGGTGTTGATGGATTACTGGTTGTAAAATACCTAGGATTATGTAGAATTAAATAGGATTCAATATTACTTTAATTAAACAAAATGATTTTAACTGTAGTGCCCGACCTAAGTAGTTCATTTATCATTGGTTTTCTAAGCTTTCTTAGTAGACTAAGAAATCTCTCTGAGAGACACAAAACGATGCACAATATATATTTGAATACGAAAAGAATATTTTAACAGTACTGTGCTACATTTCTGTAGTGTATGTCTTAAAATGAAATTGGCTAAATCATAGTTTTACCTACCAAACAATAATTTAATAACCCCTACATGTATAATTTATAATGTTATCCACAGAATGTTAAGAAAAAAATATTTAACAAAAGTTTTCTTTTATTTTACCTTTATTGCTTTCAGAAAAAAAGTTGAAAAAGATAATACAAAAATGTCAGAAAGCTAATTATGAAACATTGTTTAAATCCGTCAAACGAAAACAGACAAAATCTGAAGAAAATATGCATTCTTTTGGTATTAAATGATCAAATATAGTAAATGACTTGTAATGTACACTTCCAAATTTCCAGCTTATCTTAAGAACTTTATCAATGAGAGACAAATAGGTTATTTATAATCCTTTTTTATTTGCCAATTCATCTCTATAAATTGATCGATACTGTTCACGGATGGAATTTGTTTTTTTAACTAATGATACGGAAAATAACTTCGTTGAAACAGATGGTTGTCGTTATCATTTATTGCTTTATGAATTACATTGCCATGATTACAAAAGCATCAGACAGTTATATTTGATTACTATTTAAGAAACTATTACTAATACACAATAGATATGGCACCTTTTATCGGATATTTCATAAAAACAATAAACATAAAAATGTTACTCTTGATTCTTTTTCTTCAATCGAACATTTGAATACCAAATCTTTAAATCTTACTTTCAATTTGTGGTTGAAATTTTTTATAAACATTCACCTATCTTTTAATGAGAATGACAGATCAAAAAATAAACCCTGCTTAACAAATCCCGTTATGATTGAAGATTATTAACTCTGCTTATGTACATTTCAGTATATATGTATATTTGACAAAAATATCTGTTTAATTTTGATGTTGCATTTATGCACATTTCGAAAATTCATTTCTCATCGGTGACACCAGGGGCCGAAATAGTTGATAGATAGACATATCCAAACATTTGAAATTAATGAATTAAAGGTTCCAAAATTAAAATTATCTCAATTCAGCCGAAATTGTTAAGAGATAAAAAAAGTTAATCCAACCTAAATATTTAACAAAAATACTTGTTTCATTTTGACATTCATAGGTGACAGTTTTGTTCTGATGTGAAAAAAAATAAATAGTCAGCGTGCTACCGAAAAGAATTTTTCAATTCACTCGTTATTGAATGACGTTTTTGAAAATATTAATTACTTAGTTAATAAAGTTAACAATCAGAACATCATTGTAGACAGGTTATATAAAGCTACAAATTTTACCTTTGCCATTAAAACATTACACTATTAAAAACAATTAAGTCATCACTACACCATATCGAGATGCGTGCACGTTTGAATTAGAGCAGTGAAGCTTGTAGTCGCACAGTAAATAAACCCAATGATACACAACCGATTTAATAAAGTGCACGAATTCAAATGTCTTTAAATATCGAATCTAAAACAATCAACATCCAAACATAAAAAGCGGCAAAAAATCTTTACAATGAAATATAATGATGATTGAGTCTTCAAACGCTTCCTTACATAAAATTTTTTTGTTGTAAAATTACAGTTTTAGGTCATAAAGTCATAATAAGTGTTATAATAAAGTGTTTTTTACTGTTTTAAGTATTCCATTAGAGATTCATTACAAAAAGATATAATTTTTTAAATTCAAATTTCTTCTTCAAATACTGAATAAATTGAATTTTTGGTATTGAATCCTTTTAAATTACTCTACATAATTTTAAAAAGGATCCTAATTTAACAGATAATTATAGGTATTCCAAACCTTTCACTTACCAGCATTAAATCACAACAGTATTTGTATCATTTTGGCACTCGTCTTAAAACATTGCTTTACTTAATTACTATTAACTTCGACAAAGCAGACTTAGGCAACTTTGATAAAGAAGATTGTGTCTTTTTTCAAATTCTGTAGTCGTTAAAATCATTGCCTTATTTATTTATTTATTTTTTTTATTTATTTATTTTTTTATTTTTATTTATTTATTTATTTTTTTGTTTTGTAATTGCATATATCATCCCATGAAAGGTTACATCTGAAGCTTTACGACAAACGTGATGACTTCAATTTTTCTATTGTCAACTTTCCGTTTCTTTGCAGTAATATCCCTGCTTCTCCTGCGTATGGTGCATATGTTTCACTGTTAATACGGTACGGTAGAGCTTGTTCCCACTATGGGGACTTTCTGCAACGAAGCAAATTACTTACAATTTAATTGTTGAAACAAGGATATTGCAAGCCTAGGCTAATCAGGGCCCTTAAAAAGTTTTATGGCCGTCATCACAATGTTGTTGATAAGTATGTAGTCACTGTATCCCAACTTATACCGGATATATTTGACTTACCATAGTTCTTTGTTCCTTTCATTCTCAAAATTGACTTGCACGTGACGGGTGTAGCTAGCTAGACAGGAGGTGCTTACCCTTCCGGAGCACCTGGCCTCACTTGCTTGATGGAAGTTCACGTGTATAACATATTTTGCCAGTTTGCAAAGTTTTTACTTTGTTTTTGGGATTGTGATGTGGACACGGACTGGTATGTTCGTTTTATTTTATTAATATTCGTTTATTTAGAACTCAATATAGACCATCTATCCAACTTTAGTTATTTCAATAACCTTTTTTATTTTATCAAGCAAATTTTATAAGGTGATGATGTGTGTTTCAAATATGTTATTTTTTTTACTTCCGGTGATAACAATCAAGTTATTTTTGGCTCATTTGGAAATTTGTTATTTATTCTTTTTTAAGTAACTGTAGTTGAATAATTATAAATTGGAACTTGAAACAATAATTGACACAGATCATCAGAAAAATAAACATTTAATATCATAATTCCGATGCTTCTAAAAAGAAATTTCTTTAAATTAGTAGTTTCTTAAAATTAAGCCATGAAATTTGAAATTTCAATTTTAAAAGTATTTAGTTTGAAAGAAATATTTTCTTTTTTGCTTTTCATGGATTGGCTTTTGATAATAATATCAGATATTTATTTTTGAATTAGGGATTCGCACATCTACAATATTGTTTTGTATATCGGTCATATCTTTGGAAATTTTGGCAATTTCAAAGTAAAAATTTCAGCAACAACAATTCCAATGTTCTGTGATATAACATTGACACATTTTGGAAAGAAGTGATTATTTGTAATTCTTGTTGTCATTATAAAGAAACCATGTTGATCCATTGTCGTTATGTTATCGAGTTGTCATTTGTCTATCTATCGCAATTGATGTGTATTATTTTACAATATTCTTCACAACAATAATTGGAATACATAAAATCGTTTGCATTTATCAAACGTGTTAAACAACGGTAACCAGATTAACTCATGTCTTTTAAGATCTTAAAAACATTGTGAAAAATGTAATATAGTTTTTTTTTCTGCTGAAGCAACGTGTTAGAATTAACTTTTTCTTCTGTTTTAGATGTTTAGTAACCTTGTTTGAAATACAGAACTAAATAATTCAATGAGATAAAATAAATAAATTTCAACTAAAACTAGATCGTTGTTTAGTCTATCGCGTGTATAGTTGTCAAGGTTCCGATTACAAAGATGTATCGTTTCGGTTTTTTTCATTTCTTTTACTTTCTGTATATTAAAGAACATAGTGCCATTGATTTGTAGCAACAGCGAATATATATAAACGTGATAACGACAGTAATCAGGAAATTCTAAGATGAAAATCAATGGGATTGGCAAATTTTTTTGATTTGTCTTTTGTAATGGTTAAGTGGGGTGAATGTGGTATATTAAACATATATGCAAGCTTTAAGAACGGTATAAATATTTTTCTCAATATAGCTGGTCAATCCTTTTATATTCATAATGAACACGAGAGAGAGAGAGAGAGAGAGAGAGAGAGAGAGAGAGCGAGAGTGAGAGAGAGCATTTCTGTCAGATAGCTGACTTTCAAAAGTCAGAGGGGACTATAATAAGTGTCTGTAGATGTATGAGACAAATAAATGAGTGCTTATTTCTCTTTCTTGTTTCGGGAATTTGACTTCCTTGTGATTCTTGCTTATTATAACTTATTTACAAGCAATTGTATTTATCTTCAATTCCTTTATCAAAATAGGAAGATATTTTCCATATTTCCATGTTGACTATTTTCTATTTTCTTATTTTACTAGCAAAACAATTTTTTGAAGTGAAAACATACGCATTAAAAACAAGACGCACATCACATATATCATACACAATTATATAATTATATTCCGACAGAAAGAAGAAACGACATCACCTATAAATTATACATTTAATTCATCGTTTAAACAGATTGTTTTTGTCAACTGATGTGACTTCATTTAAGAACCAAAAGACAAGGCGTCATACTTATATCAAAACAACAAATGACCCATTGATACGCTTATTTAATGAACAAAAATAAGCTATATATTTTAAAACCTTAACTTTTTAACCCTTACACGTACAGAATATTTTTTACAATTTAGAATACTTTTATATTTCTGTTCTTTATCAAATTATAATTATTATTATTGTTGTTGTTATTATTATTGTTGTTTTTGTTGTTATTATTACTGTTGTTGATGTTGCTGTTGCTGCTATTTTAACATCAAAAGTGCCAATAATGTTACTTTTTACCATTTTAAAGAGAGAAAATTTTACAATACTTCTAGAAAGTATTATTAATGCACAGTAGAAGCTGAAAAATTTACCGAATTAATTTTTTTAAATGCTCTGATCATTGTTCATTTTAGCATCATGCGTCAGTACAATGTATAAAATAGAGAGACCATCATATTAAATATTGGTTATTTTTCTATAGGTATTAGAATGGGATCTGTCTTATTTTATCGCAAATACTATAATTCTGATAACAGGAAACAGCAAGAATCTCTTGAGATTACACTACAATAATTTACAAATGAGACGCCAGAAGCTAACTGGGCATGATTTGTAAGCATAAAGAACAGAAAGTTCAGCAATTATATTGTTTATCAAGTACTTATCTGTGAGCTCATTAGCCAGAATGTGAACAAGATCAGATAAAGTAACACTTATACAAATACAGCTGATTGATTACATTTTTGTTAATAAGCTTTTTTTATTATCTTTTAAAGTTTTTGCCTAAATTTACATTTGGCGTACATATCCTATAATAAAATCTTTCTGTTCACCTTAAAATACTTAATTTAGTATTTTGCATGAGATTGTTAATTGTTTTTTCTCTTAAATTTTCATGCTTTTAGTTTTTTAATTTCCATTTATCTGCCTTCTTTTTTTCATGCCATAAGTCAAATCCATTTATGTATACATACAATATTATATCAGAAAAGCGTTATGAAATTTAATATCAAATAATTTCAGTGTGCATGATTGTTGTGTGCATAACAATTACATAAAATCAATGTTAAAACTTTGCATTCATAATTATTAGAATATGGCATGAAATTAACATTGAGATATTTAAAAACATATTTTTCCTTAAAAATTTAATTCTTATACTGACATCATTATTGTGCACTTTAAATATATTAACGTTTTTATTCAATGCATTCAGTAAGATTATCAACGAAAAAAGTGACAATCACGTTTTGATTTTATAGTTTGTTTTACACAGATCACAGATTTGATTGTTTTTACTTGATGCTAAACATTCCACATTGCAAACTTATTCATGCAAGCCAATATTACTGATGTGATAAAAATGTTAAATAAAACAATGAGTTTTGTCACGATTCTCTTATACTGTCGATATTTCTGAAATAACTTTTAAATTATGTTGAAATGTACAAATGGCAAAAAGCCAAAGTTTTGCCATAAGTGGTTAGTAACATTTGCATAAAAGCTCTTAAAAAAGTAAAAATTTAATAGTGCTCATGATTATTTTATTTGCTTTTGTCATAATATTTTTCAATTAAAAGTTGGTTTAAGTCATAAGTAATATTCAAATTACGGCGTTTCTTATAAGAATTAAGTTATGTTCCCTAATATAGACATCAATAATTTGAAAATTGATCTTGACATGCCAGACATAAGTTTATTTTTAACAAATATCAACCCCACACCTCTAAAACGACGTTACATTTTATAATAATGGAGTTCAAATACTTAGTAATATTATAGGCCATACTTTGACACAGAAACATCCAGAGCATCTTAGATTTTTAACAAAAATTATTGTCATTCATTTACCTTTGCGGTTTTAAATCAGTTTGTTATTTCTATTATTAGCTGTATTGGTTATATTGGCTTGGTAAAAAAGGTTTAATTATCCATTTAAAAACAAATTTTGTTGTCTAGTTATTATTTTTTTTTAATTTTAAAATATTCGTAAAACAATAACAATTTTCTTTCAATAAGAAAATATCAAGACAGTGTAGACATATGTCATAATCTCTTTATTATTCTGTTAAGAAAGTCAGTCTTTGAAAGTTTTTTTTAACTCTTATATGCTAATATTCCATTTAATTAATATAATCTTGTAGCAAAGGCGATGTCTTTATAAAGTAACTACTTTTTTTCTTTTTTGCTTCTCGTTAAAATTACCTTGAAAATCGTAAAAACTATAAATTTTCTTGTTGGATATTTTTATTATTTTTGATATAAATATCTAGTGCTCAACAGGGATTCTGGTTAATCTGTAAAACACCATACAGACTGCAAACAAAAATATACTGAAGATAACATCAACAAAATGTTAGAGCTTTTGATAGACAACATATTTGTTGTGTTTGGCAATATAATCTTTCAACTAACAATCGGTATACCAATGGACACAAACTGTGCATTTTTGCTTGCTTATTTGTTTCTTTATTCATATGAATCATAATTTTTACAGAACCTTGTCAAATCTGGAGAAAAAACTGTCGCTAAATCATTCACCTACACATACAGATATATAGATGACGTTCTATCTCTAAATAATCCCAAATTTGGAGAATATGTGAAAGTCATCTATCCAAGTGAGCTTGAAATAAAAGACACGACAGATTCTTCATATTCTGCTTTATATTTGGACTTATACCTCAATTATGACATCCATGAAAGGTTACATCTGAAGCTATACGACATTTCTTTGCAGCTATGTCCCTGCTGTAGATCTTGTTCCAACTATGGGGACTTTCTTCAACGAAACAAATTGCTTACAATTAAAATGTTGACGCAAAAAATTTGCAAGCCTAGGCTAATCAAGACCCTTAAAAAGTTTAATGGCCGTCATCACAATATTGTTGATAAGTATGTAGTCACTGTATCCCAACTTATACTGGATATATTTGACTTACCATGGTTATTTTTTCTTCCATTCTCAAAATTGACTTGCACGTGACGGGTGTACCTAGCTAGACAGGAGGTGCTTACCCTTCCGGAGGAGCACTCGGCCTTATTTCCTTGATGGAAGTTTACGTGTATAACTAATTTTGCCAGTTTTCAAAGTTTTTACTTTGTTTTGGGATTGTTATATGGACAAGGACTGGTATGTTTGTTTTATTTTGACATTTACAACATTTCAAAAACCATTCCATATAAAATAATCTATCACACTTTTTAAACGAAAATAGATGACAATAAATTGAATTGAAAGATTGTCCTATTTTAGAAAATATATTGATTTGCTGATGAGAAAAGCCAAGTAAATTTCTTGCTAGCTACAAATTCTTTTAAATTGAAATTTTATTATTTTCTAAACTTACTGAACATGAAATAATAAAAGGTCTCAAAAATCTCAAAATGAGATAAGAAATTAAATCGACATAGGTTAGAATTTCATCTAATATCAAATAAATACATTTAGTGTTATTATTTTTTAACTTGATTGAGATTCAGATATATAACGTGAAAAGATTAAAGGTTATATCGCATTATTTCTCGACAATGCAAAAATGAAACAAAACTTTCGTCTTACTGCGATATTCTTATCACTTGAACCTAGTTGTGGTGCATATTGGTTTATGAAATAAAAAAAACTAAAAGTATGTATGTATTTTATCAAAACCTAACAATACTAGTGTTGTTTCACATTTAAGGACATAAGAAATAATTCTTAAAGGGCACTTCTGAATATATTGCCCATAGTATCACTGATATATCTGGAACTGCCTTGGTTTGGCATTTATAAGACACTCAATATTTCATTCATTTTCCATTTTAAGAAATTGTATTAGGTTGATATCACTTATATAGATATAAAATTTTGTTAATTTGTTTACTATATACAGAAACCAGTCTGAAAATTATCGAGATTTTGTTTACTGACTTACTTTGGAGGGACTTTATATCATTGATTGAAATTAACAACGATTACATCTCAACAAGAATACGACAGTAATCAGGCAATTTTTTTAAAAAGAAAATCAATTTTCTTTTGAATGGCTTACTACTGGAATAAGGTGTTATGTTATCATTCATACGTTAGACAAAAGCAGTATCAAAATTTTCCTTATATAGCTCATAAATATCTTTATAAAATCCTCTTAGATGACAAATAATATACGTGTTTTTATTATCAAATGTCTTATTTTTTAATTCTGTGTTCTTTGTTCTATTGTCTATTGTCATTACCACGGTATTACAATCACTTTGTTTTATTGTAGTTGATTTGATTAATTTTTACGACATTAAAAGGGATTCAGTAAATTCTATTTTAGTATATAACGATCATCTTTAAAAAAAAAAGTCATATATTGAACATTGATCAACTTCAATTAATTAGGGCACATTGATGAAAAAAAGTGATTATATAATTTTAAGTTTCCAAAAATCTGTATTTGTTATTTTGACCAAAAAGTTTTTACTCCTCATTTACATAACAATTTATAGCACGTGGGTTTCTGTATCATGTAATTATAAAGTACACAACTGACCAATGTCATTACAACTTAAGAACAAACAAAATAAAGCTGGATATGGATTCATATAATTTTGGAACTAAAGATTAATTAATTTTCAACTGTTGGATTTATGTTTTTATCTATCAAATTTTTCGGCCCTAGTGTCAATGACGAGGAGTGTTTTTCCAAAATGTGCACATATGACACAGTTTTTTTTATTCAATAATTACTAGGCAAGTCATTGCATAACAACATATAGATATTTATTCTAAATATATCCGGTTTGATTAGACATGTGTATTTTTATACCATCTCCCTGAATCTTCAGTACAACCAAGTGCATTCAACAGCAGACGGTAGACACCCTCTTGCCTTCTTAGTTTACTAATAAAAACCTTATCCTATAAAATTGTCAAAGAGCTTAACTTTAACTTAGTGAAATTCCAAACAATGCATTTCTATCATTCATGGTGTTATTATTATATGGAAATATAAAATAACAACACTACAATCTCTCTACGCCATACATGTAATAGAAAAGACAGAGAAGACAGAGAAGGTTATACCATTGATATATAAAGGATTTTCTATGACAAATTGGGCGGTTAGAATTTGTAGAAACAAAATGTGCCAATGGCACGAGTCAGTTTGAAATTGATTTTATAGATTTTAAGAATAAAGAGTTTTACAAGAGCAATAATTAGGGTGATTGTTTGGCGTACGGTCAAGAGTGGAATAAGATATAAAATAAAAGTAGCAACAAAGCCAATCAGGTTGTATGTTCCGATTTATTTGTAAATAAGCTCAGTCTTAACCATTAATGTCAATGTCACTTTTTTGTCTTGGCAGTGCTCATTATATTTTATCCGGAAACTAACAACTTTCGGTTAATACTGGTAGTCTTCTGAATGCATTCAATTCAGCAAAAGACTGTAAATTAGTTACTGTTTTGAGATGTTTTATATCTATAGATTCATTTTTATTGTTTTCAACTGAAATCCAAAACATAAATATACAGAATTTCAATAAAATTTAATGAAATTCTAAAACTATGGGCATAAAGAACACACCATGTTAAACAAAATATAGGACACATGGGACATATATACTGAAACAACATATGATAAAACTGCTGACGCGAATTTAATTTTTTAAAACTAAAAACAATGTTTTCTTCCAGACGAAGCTAACGATTATGTTTTTCTCCGTTTTAAGCATTTTATTCAATGTATTAATGACAGCGTCACTAAAACAGAACTAACAACTACATTGTGCATTTCTTTTGTTTTTTACCGTAATAGTGTAATAGCTTACTAAAGTTGTTGACAAGGCAAACAGGAAATAGAATAAAAAACAATCGCACATAAATATATTTTTCAAGAGTTATTGACCATTTTACAGTAAATTTATTTCTAAATTATTTGATGACATATATACATGTACGCTTCATTTGTCCCTTTAGAGTTTACGTTTTACTTGGTACTAAATATGTACAAACAAAAATATATATTCACTAGGCAAAAAGGTAATTTATCTGAATAAACCGCAAAAAAATGGGTTTATATATTTATATATGTACAAACCACTCTTATATTTAATTTTTTTTCTGGACATGTTTTAACAACACCATTTATCTTTTGGTTTATGATACAATTTACTTACATTATCGTCATTATATTACAATATTTTCGTATGATAGTAAAATATTTTACCAATACGATTTACTATATAGAATACACACACACACACACACACACATACACACACACACACACACACTAATACATTGATTTTAAAATCTCATGTGTCCAATATGCAACAAGTGTGACCAATTTGCAAAAAACAAATTAAATTCAAACGACTGTTTTCTGTTCTTATAGCATGTTATACGTCGTCATTAGCTTTGTGTTTTATGATATATTCCTATATGATACATACGAATAATAAGCTTTTGTACAATTATGAATGTGTATAATAAATAAAACATGATAGAGTTCTTTAAATGATTGGTATACAAAATTGTATATTGCATTGTTGAATACTCGATTCAGTTTGTATCATTGACTTACTATGTAGTTATGTATAGTTTTATTTTATATGGATAGCCTGTGGACAACAACGATAATTTTTTGTAGCAAAATATGTCCTTTTTATAACCGCCATTCATTATTCATCTTACTCGTTCGTTTTATAATTAATTTACTTATAAAGTTGACAATTGGATGGCCTTAGTCCCAAATTTTATTGTTTTTGAAGCTTCGATTGAAAGTTACTGCATCATTACTGAAGAGAATATAATACAACGTACTAAACTTTTTATTTATTAATTCGGAGTTATTAATTCGGTAAATATGAAGTTTGATTGGTTTGATTATGGTTTTATATATTTATCATCATTTTTGTACAACATGTTTGTTTCTTCATATAAATTTAACTCGTCTGTGTTGTGACAAATGGAAACATTACCACTACAATATTGCATATGTAAACTGTTACCTTTTAATTCCGGCGATATTTAAGTTTTGGCATCATCCATAAATACAACAGTTTTTGTAGTGAACAATTTTTTGAAAAAAGAAACTCTTGCTACGAGCGTATCAAAAAAAATGTAATGAAACTTTGCATAGCTAGAGTCTATGCAAATATAAAAAAGAAACAACTAATATATGAACCCCAGTAATTGATGCATTGATGTAAAATAAGAATATTAATGTCGAAAAACTAAGCAATTAAAATAATGTTCTTTGAAGTCTTATTTTTGTATGTTTATTTTATTGAATATTGAAATGTTCCTAAACATATGGTACAGAATCTTATATGTATATAAATCATTATATGTAAAACAAAAACTAACGATTTAAATACAAAATGTCTGAATATGGTTGAAGATAAATCTGTCTTTGATGAAAAGAGACATTGTTTTGTTTAATATATCTATGCTACTTTTAAATCATTTCAGAAACTTAACTAACTGTAAATTTTGAATAAATTTACACTTTATTTAATACGATGGCGACGTAATGATAAATATCAGAGCTAAGCTGACTCATAATATAAGCTTTCGAGTTATATGTTTTTTTTATTTTTTCTTGAATTTGTTGCATCAACATTTGCTTAAATTTTACCTGGGGAAGATATCTAATATCCACTTTCATTAAACACGCCTTTACATCATCAATCATTAATTAATCCGCCTGCACAAACTAAGTTTGAATGATATGAATTTTAATTGCTTTGTAAAAATTATTCCCGTCTGATACTTTTGTTTAACATATGAATTGGTCAATGCACAAACTGGCAGCTTGTACTGTATATGATAAAACTCGATATTTTATTAAACCTTTACAAATAGACATGTAATCAAACACAATTTTTATAAAAAAATCATCTTTGTGATTTTTTTTGAAAAATATGATAAAAGATAAAGATGGTACAAATTCTAAATGTATTGTGTATTATTGTTTTTTGTTTATTTGTTCCAATCACTGCAGATCTTATGCTAATTATTTATTTGTTTCAACTTCATAATTTATGTTATATAAAGTTGTTTATTTTAGATTAGCAAAACTAGAAATATTACATAATTTTCTATAGTTTTATTACACAAAATGTGATTATTGCGGTTGCGTTTATGTTGTAAATACCTCTCGTCGGGAAATCATTCTTTTCATGAAAATTGGTTTTAACATTTTCATAATTAGGTTGAATTAATGAATTATGTTACAAACCAATTTTTAGTAAAAACATACATTGTCAATATTTGTGGTTTCAAATTCAAATTAGTTTATTTCTATTTTTGGCTGTATTGGCCTTCTTGGGTTGATTTAAAGGTTTAAATATTCTTGAAAAAGAAAACTTTTCTAATCTAATTTCCTGATTTTCAGCAAATTGCAAAGTTTCCGTAGGTTAATAACTTATTTCTTTGATTATATTAAATAAAGTAAAGTATAAATTTTTAAAATAAATAGAAGGCAATTTCGAATTGATTTTGACTTTTCAAAAAGAAACAAATCTTTCTTCCTAAAGTGATATGTTTTCAGTTGGATCTAGTTGTGGTGCTTGGAACTAAATGAAATAAATAAATCAAAAGAATTTATTTTTATCAAAACTTAACAATAATGATGATGACGTATCAACATACGAAACTATTCTAAAAGACACATTTATTTATGTCTATAGCATTACTGATATATCTGAAACTGTCTGTATTTGGCAACTAAAGGAATACACTGCATATGGTTTTCATTTTCCATTTTAATACGTTGTATTTGGTCAATTTCGCTTATTTGGATATATAATATTGTTCCTTTATTGAATATGAAAAGGGAACAGTTAGAATGATATGGGGACCATGTTTGCTGATTGACTATAAAGGACTTGATATCATTAATTGCAATCAACAATGATTATATCTTAACAAGAAAACGACAGTTATCAGGTTTTTTAAGAAAATCTATTTTCTTTTGAATGTCTAACTACTGGAATAAGATGTTTGATTTATCTTGTATTTATTAGACAAAAGCCATATCTTTACTTTCCTTATATAGCTTATAAATCTCTTTATTAAAATCCTCCTACATGACAAAAATAATGTACGTGTTGCTGTTCTAAAATTAGATACGTTGTATGTATTTCTGGTAAAATCTTTTTAATAATCATTGCGATTAGCTACCTGTATTATTTTGTTTGAAGTCAGTGTGTAATTATAAAGCACGATAATGATAATATAATGATATATATCAGAATATACACAATTTATATTTTGACGAAGACGTTTTTACAGCTCGTTTACATAATAATTTCTATCCGAAGATGACATGTGTGTTTTTGTCAAGTACACAACTGATCAATAACAAAACAAAAGAAAAGACAAAATTAAGTTATTAAAATGAAAAATACCTACTTAGCCAAGGTCATTGCAAAAATAAGATATAGATATTTGTTCTGAATGTATCTGATTTGATTGGAGATTTTTATTTAGTCTGTCAACCCAAATCTACGAACTAAATACATTCGAGGCTAAACATCTTAAAGCCTTGTAAGTGCCTTTCCTTATAAAATTGTCCTTAAAACATTTTCAACTTTTTGAAACATTCCAAACAATGCATTTTGATATTTTATCTATGTTGGTGCCATTTTATAAGGATAATTGCAATTTTCCTACGCTATATATTCAAAATAAACTTTCAGTCAGACAGAGATGTTTTATACTGATATGTTAAAGTTTATTTTTCTATGACAAATTGGACGTCTAGAGTCTGTATAAATAAACTTGTCCTTTAAAAGATTCAGTGGGAAATGATTTATTTTCCAGATCATAAGAATAAAGAAATTTACAAGAGCAATAATAAAGTGATTGCAAGGTCAAGGGTTGAATAAAACTATATGACAAAAGTAGCGTCAAAACCGATAAGGTTGTGTGTTAAGATGTTGTGAATTAGCTTTTTTGTTAACCATTAAAGCCAATGGTTTTTCCTTGAAAGTGTTTATTAGATTATATCCAGAGAATAACAACAGCCTGTTTATGAAGATAATTGTCTTAATGCATTCTATGCAGTGGTACAATGTTGATCGGTTTTTTCTTCGAATAGGTGCTCATTTATAAAACTATTGTTTATTGATTATTTTTCAATTTTAATTTAAAAAATTTATAGAATTTCATTAATCTTTTTTTAAAAAAAGTGACATGAAAATACATTATGACAAATACAATAAAAGACATGGGAAATAAATACTTAGACAACATATAATCAAAACTGTCGACCAGGATTCGATTTCTATTAAAAACAACAATGTTTTCTTTTTTCAGAGAAAGCTAACAATTATGTATTTCCGCTCTAAGCATTATACCCAATGTATAAATGAAAGCGTTACTAAGACAGAACAAACAAGTACATAATGTAGTAATTAAGTATTTTTTATTTCAAGTATTGTTACAAATTGCTTTAAATCATATTATCGTGTCAAATTTTACTTTGAATTGAATAAAGGCAGATTTTGTAACTTAAAATATGTGTAACCGTCAGCCAAAGTTATTGACAAGTCAAACATGAGATGATAAGAAAAGTCAATCACACACACACATGTATATATATTTCAAGATTTATTGATCATTCAACAGTACATTAATTTTTTACATTATTTGTTAAGGAATATACATGTACGCTTCATGTATCCCTTGCGAGTTCACGTTTTACTTGGCACACGCTATGTACAACCAAGAAATATACGTGTATATTCATAATACTGTTGTCCTTGATTACATGAACAACTGTTCGCAATATATTAAAATGCATAAATATACGATAAATACATAAACACCATTTACACTATCTTGGAAATGTAAATTTATACAGAACAGAAAAGATCGTATATTGTTATACAAGAGAAATCTAGTCTACATTGACTCAGTGCTATGATAAACACGTTTCAGATATAAATTGCTGTTGTCAAAAAAGGCTTATGCTTTCCAGAACATCTTCTTGTTTGATAATCTTAAATGACGTGATTGCTATGTGCCTGACAGGCTATAAATTACTTTAGAATATGACGTTAAGTGAAACTTTAATATCCTTGTAAGATTTTGCTACAAGTAGACATTATAATAGGATTATTCGTGTTTTTTTAAATTTTGTTCCACATACTCAATTCACTTACGGATGTTCATTAAAAACTTCAGTATATTGAAATTTATATCGGGGCATCATGCCTTCCTATGTTTTTTTTTTCTGATTGATCAGTTCACTACTTAATCATCCTACTGATAATGCTGGATGTGAAGATCAATAATATCAGGAAAAAAACAGGTAATTTTTTTCAAACTCCGTATGGTACCTAAGCATGCTATTGATAACCCAAAGGACCTCTCTCTCTCTCTCTCTCTCTCTCTCTCTCTCTCTCTCTCTCTCTCTCTCTCTCTCTCTCCGATTGAAACTTGTCAAATATATCTAATCAATTATATGAACATTGTAACTGTAACATGTTTAAAATATATGATATGCGTAGGTGTATATACGACATTAGCAGTTTTCAATTATTAAGATCACATTCAAAACACATAAGTTATTCAATACCGTTTAATGGCATCAGATTAACATGTCTTCAGGTCTTTATCAGGGTTGAAATATTTTTTGGTCTTATTGTTCTTTTTTAACGTCGGGTCATGTTGTAACAACACTTTTATATTGTTTAGTTTATGTGATATCATAATCTTTTATATCGTGATTATATGACAAAAATTAAAGTTTTTTGTCTAAACCTGTTGCAATATTAAAGATATTGTTGAACATAATGATAATTAAGACGATTTATGCAATATTAAGCAGCAGAACTTCTGATTAATTGTAAAATATTTTTATGATTTTTACGATTATTATACGATTTATTAATCACAAAAATTTCACAGGTATCTGTGTTATATATTCACATAAAAAATACAAAATAAGAACATTGATGTAAAAACAATTGCATGTGCACAATATTTAAGATGTGACCAATTTAAAAAAAAATAACGCTGTGTGTATTTAATTTACACAATAGTTTACGGCTCTATTGGAGTATCTTAAGTCGTGTTAAGCTTTGTAGTTTTATTGCAACATTTGAAAAGAATGAAATTTAATCTGATAAAAATTTGTTCTTTTAAATCGTCAATTAATGTACACGTTTGTAGATTTTGACAACATGCATGAATACTTAGAAGCATTGGTACCATTGACTTAACTATCTATTAATGAATTGTTCATGTTTAATCAGTGGCCTGTTGACAACAAAGATAAATATTTTTTTAAACAAAATAGGTCTGATTCATCACGTTCATCGGTTTGTCAGTAATTCGTTTACTGGCTTAGTTATGAATTGGATGGCCCTGGTCTCGAATTTTAATGACATTGATTTCCAAACTTCGATTAAAATTTGCTATATCATTGATGAAAGAAGATCATAAAACATACTATGACTATTAATTTTGTCAGTATGAACAGCTTGATTATTGTATGTTTATCACCACTTATTTACAACATTGGTACCACCGTTTCTTTCTACCCTATATTTAGTCCCCTGTGGTATGACAAATGAACAAAATACAAGCGCAATGATAAATAACTTACATATGTAATCAATTTTCTTTGATTGTGTTTGATAAGGATAGAAGGATAGGTCTTATAAATAATTAATAAATTTTTGGTTTTAGTTTGTAACCGTATACTTTATTAACCACTCAATATTTAGCAAAATATAACATTTGTACCTTATAAAATTTTAAAAATCTAAAACAATTGAATAAAGTCATTTAAGCATAATTTTTAAAAACAAACAATTTAGGGGGTGTTTTGAATTTTAACCCTGAGTTTTTAAAAATAATATTTGCTGAAAAAAACGTTGCTTTTGCCATTTCGATATATATATATATATATATATATATATATATATATATATATATATATATATATATATATATTTACTTGCATGATTGTTACAATGGCTGTAAGTAGGCGAATCAATCGTGAAAAACTAAGCAATAAAAATCATTATTTGCAGTCTATCTCTAATTTTTTTATTTTTTTTTTTATTTATTGACTATTGAAGTTTACCTTCAGCATATGGCACAGAGCCTCATTTTATTATAAATCATTATGAGTAAAACAAAAATAATTGATTTGAATACTAAAGATTTAGATATAATTGAAGTTAAACACGTTTTGATGAATGAATGTGGGCTTTTTGTTTTATAAAAGTATGAAACTGGTAACACGTTTTAAGTAAATTAACGAAATGTAAATTTTGAATATATTTTTACAATTAATTGAACAAGATGGCGACGTGATGATTTATCAGAACAAAACATAATTACCCGGTTAGCCATTGTTTCAGCAAATATATTCTATATTTTTGTTTCCTGAACTGATAGATCGGCATTTGCTTATATTATATCTTGTTTCTTTTTTATTCTTTTTCACATTTGGTATATTCTTCGCTGGGTTTGCTGAAATTAAGTAGGTGTCATTGAGTTTAAATTTCACTGTGTTGGCTTTCAAAGCAAGTATTCTATCGTATTAATAATGACAGTTCTTGGAATGTGCATGTCCATAAATAATTACCTGGTGGAAGATATCTGATATACAGTGATAGATTACACACCTATATATCATCAATTCTTATACTTTCGCTCAAATAAACATGTATAAATAATATTGACTATTTAAATGCTTCTTTGAAGTTATTCGTGTGTTACACTTGTTTCATATATGAATATTCATGAACTGATCAAAGTAGATATTGTCCTTTATACTGTATATGATATAACGGGACATTTGCATTACGCAATTGTAATTACCTGTACTTGGGTTTCAGTTTGGTATGTTTATCATTACGCTCTAGCTAGAATATAACAATTAAGTTAATCATTTAAGAATAGAATGTCGATATCTTACTTAAATAGCGAAATTACAACGAGGACATATTAGAAATACATGATTTCGGTATTGAAGAGGTCAGTGGTAATTTTCATATGTATGTTGAACGCTGCATAGAGAAAACGGACTTATAAAAACATTTTAATTTTTAGCCAATGTACTGATCACGTTGTTAACTATATTACACAAAGCTGTAATATAACATTAAAGCTAAGACTTGCCTAGATAATCCTGTTTCAATACACAAATTGTATATTGTTCGAGTCTTAAGTCTTACTAAGGCATTAAAATAAAATTTAAGATATATTGTACTTGTCAAATACTTAAGTTTCCTAATAATAAGCGGGGAAAAAAATACAAGACCTAATTAATCTTGTATCACAAATAATGCATCAGATACTTGCTGATAAATCATCTATGGCACCAAAGTCAAAAACAGTTGTCTAAGTCTGTTGTCTGTTACATATCTTAGGTTTGGAATCCATTCGGGACAGGCACAGAATAGGTTTTTTCTGTATGCTTCTTTCAGGTCGGTTGGTTTCTTTCATCCGCAATCACCGAATTTAAAGACTCGATATAAGTTAAAGAACCTTAAATGTGAAATTAAACTAAACAGTTTACACACACTGGACTCCTGAAAACCTTACTTTATTTTCAATGTATGTACAGAATACATGTTACAGTAAATTCATTCATTTCATAGTGCTCCATTTTTATGTTTATTAATTAACATATTTTATGGGGTTTTAAATTCGAAGTTTAGGAAACTTTGTCACTTACATATAAATTCGTTAGTCAGTTTCTTATGAAAACGACGAAAATTGAAATAAAGCAACAGTTTATTTCAAGAAATTGTTATTGCAATTTACTGTTTGTGATGTTTTTTCTTCATCTTTTACCTTAATTTATATTTTCAGGTGGTACAATTTTTCCAGATAACGAGTCCACACAACAGAAACATGCTAGAGGAACTTGTATTGTGGTTAATTCTAGTGGAAGCGTTAATTCTACCCCATACGTTATGGATCTTCAGTAGGCGGTATCGCCACGCCCTTGTATATATCTGTAAAGTCCACATATGCAGAAACAAGGAAGATGAAGAAGGTACATTGGTTAATGTTTATATGAGCAAGAGAAATAGGTTGTACAACATAGTCAGGATTATTTCTTTATATCAATGCAACACCAGATATAAAAAATAATAACTTAAGAGCAAAATACCCCGCCTCAACATCTAGATTTGATTATGTGCCCTTGACAATTGGTCTAAAATAAGGTACACATCTGCCAGGTCTGTATGAAAATTATTTATATATATGAAAGTTATGGAGCGTACCCGATTTTACATGGATATACCGTGTAATCCCTATATACCCCTCAAACTAAGTTAGCTAGGGATATAATTATTTACAATGCTTTTGCAAAACTTAAAAATTCTCGTTTTGAGCTACAACAGCGTTTTCAATACCGTAATATTATGTACTGCTTAATGAAACCTAGTTGTCTTCGCGGGAATGTAATGTTTATTTTATAGATGACATGCTATTATGTGCATGCTTTAATTTTTCGCTTTGTATTTATAAATAACAATAATGTAACTGAAACCTGATCAATACCTTATGTTTGACTTGCATTATTTTATCCATCGATAAGGTAGATTGTCAGTTGAGATTGTATAACTCTTTATTAACATAAGAAAAGCCAACTGCTGACAATGTGTTTTACATTGGTTCCTTTATCTAAATGTTTTGATCGACAAAAAAGTGCTTTTGACTTCTGTAAACAAAAGCACTGTAAAGCTGCATTAAGTTTTCCTAGAAATACATTAAAACATTGCTGATATAATTAATGATGTCCCCAATGAAGAATGTTACATTTGTTCCAACGATAAAAGCTCGAATAAATACAGAAATAGCTATAATTTTCCAGCGAAATGTAACTTGTGGGACCTAATTTTCGAACATGATTACTTCATAAATACCGGGTCATTTAAAAACAACTTACAAAACGGTGAAAAACAATAAATTAAACATAGAATTTCATTAAATTTGTCATTTGTGACTCTGTAAGAGATACGTAACACCATTGCGAATACATTTTGAAATTAATGACGGAAAATTAATACAATTTGTCAGGTTTCACCTTCGATTCATTTGAATCCCTGAACATTCGTGCGCATGTTCTAAGCAAATAATAATCATCGTTAAACATTGACCAACCCGTTAGAGGATTTCGTTTATTTACAGCTAATAAGAATGAAATTTAGAAAATGAATTTCACGGATTGCGTTATCTATTTTTTAAAAATATATTTTTAGAAAATAAAAAAAAAATAAAAAAAATAAAACAAAATAAAAAATTTAAAAATCAGAAAATTAAAAAACTTAATTTAATGCAGCTTTAAGTCCTATTCGTATTTTCAGTTTATTTAAATAAATGCATCTGGACCCAATCCAATCCAATCTATCCAATCTTGAGTGGCTTATATTGATTGTTTAGCAAAAACTTTAAAAAAAAATATAATGAAAAATGGATCCAAAGTGTTAGATAAATATATAATGTCTTTTTAAACATTTTTTGGACAAAAATCATTTCTGTTTACCAAAGGTAATTTTCTTTTTCAATCACTATATCGTTACCATTCTACGTGTCATTTCAGAATAGAAATATCATTAACACATGCTAGTATATCAAAGATGAATAAGTGTGAATACGTGTGACACTTGTAAGCATCGATAAAATACTAGGGAAATTTAGTTTGGTTTTGATAAGTTTAGATTGGTATATCAAGCATTCATGTAAAATGTGTATACTTTTTTGGAAATCTCTTCTATAATTTTTTTAAAAGACAGTTATCATTTGTTCTTGTTTACATCGACCACTATACTGATTCACCTAGTCTAGCACTCAGTATCAAGAGGTTTCTTCCTTTTATCATAAGATCAATAAAACAAACACTAGTATCAATATATCTGGAGTTCAGACGATTATTTACGTACATAAACTTCTTTATTATTTAACTGTTATTTATTTTACTGTTTGTGTATCTTTTGTTTTGTTATTTACTCTAGATTGAGTATCATGTTTGTAAATGCTCCAGGTGTTTTTTGATGTCAATAAAATTGTACTGACACAAAATATATCTGCTTAGACAATTATACACGTTTAATTAATTTTAAAAGATAAACGAATGGTTTTTAAAACAAGATGTTCATAGTCATTGTATTTACAAACGTAGGCGTTTTTCAATATTATACCAACTGTCACACTTGCTTATTTACTGTGTTACTTTAACGCTAGTGTTTTTTGTCAAGCTTACTCTGTCTGAAAAACTAACATTAATGAAGAACCCTACACATTTAAATATCACAATTAAATGCTTGTTTGCACCAAAATTAAAGGGTCGGCTGATACTTTATTTTCATTGGAATATTTTATTGATTAAAACATTAACTTGACAATGTAACCAATAGTTCAAAACAGCTAACAAATGGAATAAAAAAACTAATAAATAAAACTAAGTGATTAGAAAAATACATGTTGAGATCACGTACTTACTTCTTTTGATATCAGACATTTACGAACGTTCAAGCAATGGCACAAACAAATAATTTTATAAAACTTGTATCAATCATTTGAAGTAACAATCGTGTGTTTCCATTTTCTTTATCACAATGCTTGAAATAGGATAACCAATAAAAATCATACACAATAAATTACACCGCAATACATATTTTATTTTATCAAATGTAGCTACTACTACTACTGCTGCTACTACAACTACTATCACTACTACTACTACTACTACTACTACTACTACTAATAATAATAATAATAATAATAATAATGATAATGTCGGTATTTGTATATTTTAGATCCTTCAACATGCACGTTACAGTCGTATGTCAAAAAATCAAGAGAGCTTAATGGGAAAGCAACGTTAGTACGAGAAAGAATAGGAAATGTACACAGTGCATCGGTCTCACAGTTAAATAGTTTAGAAAGGGGAATTGCCGGAGCGTCATCTTCAAAAATGTCACCTGAAATACACCACCGCAATCATACTTCTATACATAATCATAATAATGGTGTTATTCGAACTAAACTAACAGATGAAATTGAAGAGACAACAACTGTCACAATTGAAAATCATAAACCGCTTCACTCTTTAGAGTCTAATCAGACACAAAGACAGGATATTTCTTTACAGACCCTCTCTGTTCAGTTATCAAACACTAAAACTCTACAAATAAAAGCGGCTGACTTAAAACGGACATCTTCCGCTTGTTCAAGAAAAGAATGGAAGGACCAGATGATTCGAAAACACCTTCCGGCAATCTTTGTGAATGAGGCGTTTGATAGAGAAGAAAATATAAAACAGCTGCAACAAGCGTCCACAAGACACGAAGAGAACGGTGACGATGACAAAAGTTTGCATTCATTACATTATTATGTGTCCAGTGACTACCATCCCGATTACTTGAATACCGACAGCCTTCATAGAAAGAAAACAACTAGACAAGAAAGTGATAAAAGTGAAAGTGAGGGATTAAGTGGTCAATACGACGAGGATGACATCGAACATATACTTGACAAGCACCGTGGAGAATCTTTTGAATCGGGTCATAAAACTATAAGCAGGCAGGCAAACATACAAGAGACAGATATCGATGAGGACCTTGTAGACTACAGGAATTATGATGTTAACTCTCCTGGTTGTATGAAAAGAAGTAACAGTTTTACAGAAGAACATGAAGATAAAACAATGGAGTTTGTAGAAAATCATTTTTCAAAGCCTAAATCGAGAGTAGAAAATTGTAATGACCCTGGTGCCCATTATTCTTCTGTCCATTGTGTTATTGATGGTAGTCCAACACCAACTGTTGATATTGAAGTACAAGAAAAAAAAAGTAGGAATCAAGATAGAGGCTCACTGGATGAGGGGAAGGATAATAAAGTGCGCATACCGGATATAGATACTCATTATTTAATGACTGAATCATGTGCAGACAGCTTAAGTGAAGAAATCAGATACTCTAATATTCCAGATATAATACCAAAGTCATCTCAGATTACAACAGCAAACGGTTTGACGTTTCAAAATGAATATACTTTACCAAAGGGGAATAACTCCTTTAAAATTGATAATAAATTAGCTGTAAATACTACTCTGAAAAGAGAAAAGGATATATCAGATTCAGAAGCGACTGACAACGACCTTGAAACTTCACAACATGAGCATAGGTTGAATGAAAGGTGGGTGGATATGAACAGATCGTTGTTAGATACATCTGATGTGGATACGCTTCAAAGTTCACGTGATTCTAGGCTAGCTGCCATAACGTTTGAAAATGAAAATATGTCGTCGAGAAATTCTCCATCAATATTTGACAATGATGTTGATAAAGGGTTTGAAGAAGCACTTTCAGTAGAACAGTACCAGCTGGGATTTGTTTCTGGTTCTGTAGCTTATAGTAACTCTGTACGAGAGGAATCGGAATGTTCATTTGGAAGTCAGGAAATGCTAAATGAAGAAGGTGAATTTAAGACTAAAGCCGTGGTGTCTAAAAGTAGATCGGCTTCCAGGAGTTCATCAAGCAGTGAAAATCCTTTTGATATGGCACCAACTTTGTCAACATTTATGACAGATCGCCATAATAGAGTTAGAAATAATGAACCTATCTATGCAAATTGTAGTGTAACGTCAGTTAATAGAGATAATTCTTATGAACAAGGTCTTAGTTCTCATACAGATTCTTCTGAAGTACGTGGCAGTTCCCCGTGGCCAGATTCGGATCCAGAAGTTCTGAACACAGACTTACAATTTGAATCTAATTTTGAGACCCTTAATACTCCAGATGTCGAATCCAATCACAAGCCATCAAGAGTGACTAAGCAACAATCGTCAGAAGTAACAGGAGCAATTTTTACAGATGTACAACCGGTATATTTCTAACTAAAATCAAAAACAGAAAACTGTGTTTGGATTGTATAGTTCATATTTTTTTATGTTTATTTATTATTTATTGTGATTTTTTTTTCATTTACATAAAACTGTTTGACATATGTGATTGCCTTATACACCACACATCGGAGACGTTCATTATGAAATGAACACATTATGTATGACTGGTGTCCTTCCTATTTTGATGTTGCAATATCGGAAAAAGACATCGTCATAATGTATACTTTTATTGAGTTTTAACTTACTGTCTTTATGTAAATTTCAGGCTGTAAACTGTCTTTAATTTTTTTAATTTGCAGAATAATTTTAAAAACTCAATTTTTTATTTTAAGCAGTATAAATATATACTATTTATTCGTTTTATTTGCGCATAACATTCCATATCAGTGCAATATTGTATGTTTATGTATTCATGTATGTATTAGTTTTAGAATTTAAACTTAAGTTGGTTAGTCAGCATGCAACTTATTCCATGCTCTTAAACATTTCTGCCGTACAATATCTGGATTTGATATGCCGCACATTCCTAAAAATAACGTCGTTAAAACTTCCTATAATTTATTATTAGTTTTACATTAACTTTAATGAATTCCAAAAATCCGGCATTTGTACAGGAAAACGTCCAATATATTCCTATTTCACAAAAGCCTTCATTGATACTAGAGGAACTAACGTTTCCATTATTATTATTATTATTATCAATATAGTTATTATTATTATTATTATGTTTATTATGTCTTATTAGACGCAGCAGATAATTTTACATGTAATTAGCAGTTTAAAAAATCAAAATTGAATATTTTTTAAAGTTTCTAAAAATATTTGTTAAAGCAGCGCCATAGTTAAATCAAAAAGTTTACCATATCCAGTTTAATAGTAGATGTCCATCCATTCGACCACTATACAGCTAAGTACATTCCATAGCAAGCTACTAGACGTCCCTAGCACTATGGCAAACGAAAACTAATGATACATGCGTTGAGAGGTACATATTTACTGCAGACAAAACAGATGTACAGGAAAACAAATAGTTTGTCGGAAATTTAAATCTTATTATTTTGTTTTATACAAAATACTTTTTTCAAGTAAGGGACAAGTCGGACAAGTCTGTTTGTGTGAAAGAAACTAGTTTTTTCAATATTCATCTTCATAAATGTTTTTTCTAACAATGCCAGTTCTATTTTTATGCATAAAACACAGAATCCTTAACACCGAGTTTAAATTACACTTCAGAAAATAGAAACCAAACTTTAGATACAAAAAAGCTTCATCAATGATTCATCAGCACATTTGTTGATATCTTATGATTTTCTTATGAATTTAGGTTTAAATTATTTGTTAATTTATAAATATTTCGGTAGCAGATTTTATATTAATAAGTTACGTGTGCTTATATTGGTGATTAATACCGACCCTTAAAATTAATTACCAATGGAATGATACATCGGTATTTCTTTTGGGGATTTTTTTTTTAAATTCCTTTGATGTGACCTGATTGAAACTGTGTTTCACGCCATAAACAGTTGTTTATAAATAAACAGGATCCTGTTATTTCTATTTAAGTCATGCTTAGTGATTTATTATTTAACTATACATCATTCCGTTTTCAAAGCGTAAATTATATATATACAATGTCACACATTTGTTAAATGTGAAACTTAAAATTTTATTTTAAAGAGTTTCCATCAAGTAAAACATTTAATGCTTAATCATATATATATTGAAATTGTCATGTGCTGATTTTGAATGCATTATTTTAATAGAAATTCAAAATCAGCACATGACAGCATAACAATTGTTCCATAGAAATAGAAATAAAACGTGTGCATTGTCGATTGTGCGCTACAAATCTGAATTTTTGTCATGATGACAGCAAAAAAGTATTGATTAGGTGATTGATACTTATTTCGCTTACATACAAGAGGGGTTCAAAATGTTTTTTTTTTAATTATTAATACATTAAATAGTTTATCAGTTCTATGATTAAAGCTTCCAGCTAGAATAGTTTAAAACCCAAACTGAAAACGTTTTGGCAGAGACACCATATCAAATGGTAGCCAAATCACTTAAGAGCCAGAAAAACACCACACGACAAAAGTAGAACCTTAAACACGCAACGGATGTATACAAATACAACGGCATAAACAAATAAATCAAAATACGAAACAAAGGATTGTTTTTGCACTTTGTTTTGTTATGCTTTACAAACCAACAAATATTCAATATTTTAACATGGTTCCATTTTTCCATGATATTAAACGAGGATTTTTAGACTAAATGGATGGTACCTTAGCATTAGATATTTAACGTTATAATTTTGAAATTTGATTTGATGAAGGGATAGTGTGTGTGTGTGTGTGTGTGTGTGTGTGTGTGTGTGTGTGTGTGTGGACAGAGTATGAAAGTGACTGTAACACTAAAACTGCACACACGTGTCTTGGTTCATTTGTACAACATATTTCACCAGCATGTTTATCTTGGATTAAGTAATCAGCTTAATCTTCTATTATTTCTATCATCGTTTGGTTTTTCTTTTACGAAACACTACACTATCTAAACTGCATGCAAAATACATGAAATTTAAACAGATATTTAATTTAAAATTTTATGGTTGTATATAAGTGTGTGTGTGTGTGTGTGTGTGTGTGTGTGTGTGTGTCAGGTCTTATCTTTTTCTTTCTTTCTTTATTTTTATTTATCTTAATTTTATGCAAAATACATGAGATTTTAATAAACATATAATTTGAAAATAATGTTGTAAATATAATTATATAAGTGTCAGGTCTTTTCTATCTTTCTTTCTTTCATTCATTCATTTATTTATTTATTTATTTATTTATTTATTTATTTATTTATTTATTTATTTATTTATTTATTTATTTTAAATTTGTATCAAACACTTTCAAATGTGATGCTTTTAACTGTAGACATGTAATTTTAATTTTAAAAAAGTTTTTTAATAATAGCACATGACCAAAAAATAAGATTATTAAACTATAAATGTCACTATTTTTAGATACATGTATATCATAAACTGTATATGCCGTTTATCATTCAATCATACATTAATCAGTATTTAAATTGTTGTTTGTCTATGTTTAATAAATTATATGAAGTTACAACGATTTGAGAATTTGTGTCATTTGTATTTATTTTTATTATTATTATTATTATTATTATTATTATTATTATTTGCTTTATGAAGATAGATTTGATTAGATTAATAGAGTTTTACGCCCCAGTCAAGATTCTTTAACTTGAGGCGGTCATTTCTCGTATGATGGGGAAACCGAAATGCCTGGAGAAAACAATTGACCTTCAATAAACGAACTACAAATTTTTTCTTACACTTGGATCTGCCAGATCAGGATTCGAACTTAGGCTGTAAGAGGCACTGTTATTTATAAGTGCGCATAGTCCACTTGGCCAACTAAGATCCCTGCGTTAAGAAGAACTCTGTGAAATTTATTCATTTTTCTGTTTAACACAACTCGTTTCCCTCTCATGTTAGTTCCATTTTTTCGATAATTTTTTTTATTAATTTTGAAATAGAATATAGCAATTCGTAGCTGTAATTTATATCAGAAAATTTCCAAAAAAGCATTAAAAACATAAACTTGAAAATTAATGAATCCAAATCCAGCTAAAGAATGTTTTGCATGAGGGAACATACATTGGGTTAAAATTTAACATAACAGATTAAAGAGATATTTTATTTTTACATCTTTGTGATAATCTATTGTCTCAGAATGCGTTTATGGCTTGTTTTTTTTTAATCAATGCTCTTTACTGTTTTATCTTTCTAGTCTTGTTTTATTTTCTGTTTCTAGCATTACTCTGTATTGTATCATGTTTTTGTTTGCGCTGTCTTTTGATAAAGACATTTTTTTCATTTACCAGTTTCTTTCTTCTTTTTATTGTATGATTAAGGTCGAAACACACTATTTAAATCAACATTTTATGGAAGCCCTGGACGACAGTAATGTTAGATGAAGGGCAACTTACCTGATGTTTTGTCAAACGTTCTGTAATGGTGCTTGTTGACGAAAAACACGAGTTTGGAACTGCTTCGTCTGTCTTATTATTCAGTATTTAAATTTTTTTACCAAATTATAAAATTTAATTGTTAACTATAAGTGTCCTTTCAGGACTTCCATAACAAACATCTTGCGTTTTTGTTTTACCTTCTGATGGTTTCACTAAGTACACACTATCTTGTATTAACGTAAAGTGTTTTATTGACATGTCTTTGACATCAAGATTTAGAATCCGCACGCAAGTTTTCGACATACGGTAAAAGATAGGAACTATTACAATTACTTTCAACGTTAAAGAGATTATATAAATCATACTTAAAATGTCTAACTCTGCAAACGTGATTACAAAACTAAGATTCATTTTTATGACAATTTCAAATTGACGTTTCATATATTGGCTTGACTCCAAAATTTTTATGTCAAATGGGAAACCATAAGCTGACATTACCAGACGAAATATGCCGACTGAAATGTAAATATTCTCGTTAATCGAATTCTATATCTGGTATTTACTGTTGTATGACTCACTAAAATCTCCTATAAAACAAAAACGCAAAGCGATATTTATACAATTTGTGCAAGTGCTCAAAAAAATGTCATTTTATCGAAAATGCAAAGAATTATTGAAACAATTTTTTCCATTTCTACTAATGTCATTCTGTCAGAAACAACGTTATAAATATTTACTCTTTGAGTCACATTGTACGTAGCAAGAAAATTATTCAAACTTGAAAGATTATTGATTTTGTTGACCAACTTTTAGCCAATCGCGTGTGGACAGAGAGAATTTTCCATAGACTGTCACAGACACGAAAGGTTCTGGAAATAATAGACATGTTTAACTCTGATACATTTCTAAACTTGGCGTTATTGGATCACAGAAACTTTGATTGATTTAACACGGTTACTTTGGTTTGTCTAATACATTTTTACTGCTTTGTCTACAAATCAGCTGAAGTATAAACAATAATCCAACACAAACCCCGGCCATCATAATCAACATTATATACTCTATATATAAATGACTCTTTTGTCGTGATAGTACTTCCGTGTCCGAATGATCATGGTTTTCTAAAATAAATAAATAAATAAATAATAGATAGATAGATAGATAGATAGATAGATAGATAGATAGATAGATGACAAGTTTAACTGATTTATATTTACAACAGAATCGTGTTATCGTGTTTGGTGTTTACAGAGTTTGTGTGAGTTGGCTCTTAACTTTTTATCTTTTAGAATCTTGACACTGAAAATAATTCAAATCTTACAAGATTTCTTTTCCTTTCCTATTCTTCGACTGAAATATTGCATTTAAAAGCGAACAAGAAATTCGTAGCAAATAAACAAGTAAAAAGAGTTCGAAAAAAATGTATTCTGTTAAGAGAGCCTTTCCGCTGTAAGACTTTTATATAGAACTCCATTACCTGCCATTTCATATAACATTGTGGTGCATTTTCTATCCTGGCCAACGCATAATCGAAGATCAATTCTTTTGAAGTTACACACTCCTTTAGCTGTATCAGGGGGAACCGTACAAGATCTCCGGCGCACTTGAATTCCATTCCCACATTTTTCAGAACATGGAGACCACTTCGACCATTTAGGTTTCAGTAAGGATTTTAAAAACGCCAAATTTTTGTTCAAAATATATGTGGTTTTGTCTTCAATCAGCCGTTTAGATGATAGTGTCGTATATTTTTTACGCTTGCAGGCGGCTTTAAAACAAGGTTTAACGTCCAAAACACCTTTCGTACACGATGAATTGTTTGTCTGTTCGCAAATCTTTCGACGGAATTGTAAACCTTTTCCGCAAGACACAGAGCATGGTGTCCATTGAGACCAAATATATGCTGCAGAAACATAACCTGATAACATAAATAAATAAAAAGACTGTGAAAATCACCATAAGCTCAACTGAAATTTGCACAGATGCTTGTTACTCTTGCTTGGTTTAAAATGCATCTGAAATGATAATTTTCAGAAAATTCAAATAAAAAATAAATACATGTACATCATTATTGGAATTCATACCACATCAGTTGTGCTTCAGTAGATCAGTATTCCAACAGATAATTAATTTGTCGTTTTATCGTAGCAAAATAAAAACTAATAAATAAATAAATAAATAAATAAATAAATAAATAAATAAATAAAATAATTAATAAATAAATTGATAATTTTTTTTTTTTTTGAAATAAAAACAAAAAACATTTTCCCATAGATATGCAAATACATATAACCTACCAAAACGGGTTAAATGTAATTTTGCACACATAAATGAGCTTTTTTTCGTAGATGCGTGAAGTTTTACAACCAGTAAGACAATAATGCTTCACATAAATGTTAGCTGGTGATATGGCATTGTCTAGTCCGACACCCATGAAAGGTTACACCTGAAGCTATACGACAAACGCGATGACTTCAATTTTCCTATTGTCAACTTTCCGATTCTTTGCAGTAATACTCCTGCTTCTCCTGCGTGTGGTGTATTTGTTTCACAGTGAATACGTTATAGTATAGCTTGTTCTCACTATGGGGACTTACTACAACGAAGCAAACTCCTTACAATTAAAGTGTTGACTCAAGGATACTGCAAGCCTAGGCTTATCAAGGCCCCTAAAACGTTTTACGGCCGTCACCACAATATTGTTGATAAGTATGAAGTCGGTGTATCCAGACTTATACTGGATATATATTTGACATACCATAGTTCCTTGTTTTTTTTTTTTTTTTTTATTTTTTTTTTTTTATTCTCAAAACTGACTTTGCGCGTGACGGGTGTAGCTAGCTAGAAGGAGATGCTTTCCCTTCCGGAGCACCCGGCCTCACTTCTGTGATGAAAGCTCACTTGTATAATTAAATTTGCCAGTTTTCAAAGTTTTTACTTTTTTGGGGGAGGGGGATTGTAGTTTGGACATGGACTGGTATGTTTGCGTTTTATCACCTGTGTACCTGCGGCGATGCTTACTTAAAATTAGAAACCTTGAAAAATCCTATTTTACGGGATACACACATAAGCACACGTAAAAAAAAGGTGAAAAAATGCAGGGTCAGACCGAGGTTTGAACCCGGGACCTTCCGCGTAGGCGAGTGCTATAACCTTGAGATACCCAGACCGCTACAACACCATACCAATCAACATTTGAAGAAATATGTAGCGGGATAGGTTCATTGAAAGTTTTAAATAGTTATAATACAGGTATTTAACGCCTCGTGGAATGTTTCGCTGTTGTGGTAGGGAGTTCGATTATCACTAAGGATTCGATCCACAGCCGTCGCATTCTTAAATGATTCCTTTCAAGATTCCCTTACAAACGTTATTGTAACTTGTTGTATATTTTAAACAAAACTTATAATTTACATGTCATATTTGATTACTAACTATAGGTTTGTTCATTCCGTTACTTTTTACTTTTTATTAAAAAAAAACAGGATATTCTATTCATACATTTGAACGTGCGGTCGTCAAGTTAGCCAGGATTCTGTACTGTAGTGCAAAATAGGGTACAGGTAAGACTACATATGTTGAAGATTTGTGCTCGAAAAAAAAAAACTTACCAATTATTTCAGATTGCAGTACAATTGTTATAAGTATGAAATGTCTTCGATTCATTACAATTCATTCCGAATTTTTCTTATTCTTGTTGTGAACGACCGTTCCTTTCCTTTCTTTCTCTTTTGCATAAAATCGTGTTTGGCATAATGAGGAAATGACGTCATTCGCTATCCCGTCTTAAATGACGTCACAAATATATTTCGGGAAATTGCGGTGGTTTTTCACGCTAAATTACAATCATGTACCTACGTTTTAACACTATGACACTTTTAAGTCCTTGTATGTTTTACAAACATCACTATTATAAGTACTGCCAAATAAATCTTTCAGTCGCAAATTCGGTTTCTTCAAGATGAACATGCCTGCACTGGCTTTGTTTTGTTTTAAAAAGTTAACCTATTATTATAAATAACAAGAAAAGTGTAACATACGTATGCATGTACGGGACAAATTCTACATCCCTTCTAAACTTCGTTTGAGAAGGGATAATGGTTGTTTCTCATTATTAATGACAAAATACTTTACTCCAATTTTTTTAATTTATTTAAAACTAAGGTCTGTTCCCTCATGCAAAGCATTCCTTAATAGCTGAATTTGGATTCATATAATTTTGGAACTTTATATTCATTATTTTTTAACTATTTGGCTTATGTTTTTATCTATCAAACTTTTCGGCCCTTAGTATCACTGATGAGGAATGATTTTTCGAAATGTGCACATATGGCACATCAAAATTTAGCAGGTATTTGTTATATATTTACATGAGTAGTGAATAACAAAACAAATTGGAATTCCGTAGCTACAAAGTGCGTTTTGTAAGAATCGCCGATGCTAACAGATCTCATGGGCTTGGTTTCCAGAGTTCGTCAAAGACCAAGAACCGGGATCCCCAATGCCGTCAGGAACACGTGTGACTTGTCAATATTTACTTTATTCCTCACTACCAAGATAATGGACCAGTTTGTGAAAAAATCTGCAGACGACTTTTTGTCGAGCAAGCACCTAAAAGTAACCGAAAAATGGCCGCTACTACAAGACTAACTGCTAATCGCGGATAGAGGATAAAACCGTATAGTTTACTGTGATAGAGGTGTAAAATTCGAACTTTTGCATAAACCGAATTACTTTGCAAAATATTTAAACAGTGGTTTCTAAGCACGTAAATGTACATTAAAACATGCGTCTTAAACGTATAAATTTAGTTAACCGTTTCTCATAGAATTAATGAAACATACAGCATATGTATTTAGAGAAAAACAATGGCCAGTATGGTACCGTATGAATGTTAAAATTGTAGACCACTAGGTCGAATACTGGCCAAGTCAGACAGGTTGCGACTGTTCTTACACAGTGCTTGGAATTAACATGGTAATTAATTTCTTTTAACAAGCGTTATTAAAACTTAATTGGACTAGCTTTTAGCACTACTTATGAAAATTAGTCTGAATTTGTAAATCTTTATCAATATTTATTTGGTTTGTTTATATTTATGATCACTACGGAATCTGCAATAGACTTCATACCCCAGCGTTTCTTTTGCACATTATATATCAGCTGTCGAACATGAACAATTAGATCGTTTCAGCAAAGTAAAGAAAACTGGTTATATGAGGTTATCACCACTAATGAAAGATACTTTTTCAAAAAGAGAGAGAGAAAAAAGAGAAACGAGGTCCATGGGCCTTAACACTCACCTGAGGATAGTCTAAAATCGTTTACAAAGAAAAAACTTAATTAAAAAAACGTTTAAAGTTTTCTCAAGTCTGGAACTGCCACAATACTTAATTAGAAATATCTAATCACAATTCATTTATAAATGACCTTGAACCATGTATCAAAATGAAAGCCATATCAATTCCTACAATATTCTTATATACATGCCTATAAAAAAAGTTAATAGTTTTCAAGCTAATACATAATTTTAGTATTTATAAGCAAAAAGAGACATTTCAGGGGCAACAACTCCTACATGGATTATTATATACCTACGAAACTTAGTACCTTGTAAAATTTTGTCACGCTGAATATTTCAACAATGATTTGATTTAATATATCCCTTAGTTTTCAAGAAAATAGACTAAAACTGCACTAAATCACCAAGTAGGTCATGACCTTGACCCTATTTTGAAGGTCATTTCAAGAAAAAGTCAAAACTGAAAAACTCCATGTCATTATCTGTTTAAGGTGAGCTAAAAACTGCAGATTTAAGACCTAACACGTATTCACTGATCTTCTTACACTATTTCCAACATTATTTTTCTGTAAGAACTAGCAATTCAGTTTATTCTATTTGTCTCCGAGAGCTAACTCGCTGTAGCCAGCAATGTCACGCGTCACACTGATAATGCAAAGCTGGATTATACTTCCGTGCAAATAAAAATTCTCTAACAGACTTAGGTGTACAAATCACTGCAGTCAGTTGCACGTGTATATATTTTATAGTATTTCTGCAGTCAAAGTGGCATGGAGTGGGGTAATAGTTTTACGCCCCAGTCAAGATTTTTTTTCACTTATTTCTAGGCGGTCAGTTCTGGGATGGCGGAGAAACCCGTAGTGCCCAGAGAAAACCACAGACCTTTGGCAAGCTAACTGACAAAGTTCCTCACACTAGGATCTGTCTGATGTGGGAATTGAACTCAAACTGTGAGAGGCACTGTGATTTGTAAGTGCACGCTTTAGACCACTCGCCTACAATCAGAGATATAGTGTGTGTGTGATGTACAGATGTATGCTTGATGTTGACTTCTATAGTCATGTATAGTATACACTTAACTGCACATGTTTCTGTGGGTAGAATAAATATATAGTCTAGAATGGTTAAACCTATTTTAACTTCTCTAAAATGACATCACAAATTACCTCACCTTCCAAATAAAAATTTAACACTTTATTTCATTTTAATTTCTAATTTTAATATAAAGTTATTCAAAAAAAAATTAAAATAATAAATCATTTTAATCGTTCTTAAAACCTCATGACAATTGTTTTTGTCATAATTATTCTAACAGATGTTTGCACAATTATGTCTCAATAACAAATTTTAACCAATGTGGAGAAATCTTACAATATAAAACATGTAAATCTAAAATAAACAACAATTAGAGTTTGATCTCATTAATGATACACTAATTAACAGACTAATTCTTATAAAAATAATTTCAATTTTACAACAGAAGTGTTTTTGTTCATGAATATCATCAATAATTAACTCTCTAATGTTTTTCCTAAATGGGATTCATCTATGTCCCTCTTGTATGGGTCTAGTTTTCAACTCTTTTTTAATTTCTGTCAAATTTTTCAAAGAATAACTTCATTTTTACAAAAAAAAATCTCAAATAATGCAAAACAATATCCAATATGGAACTAAATTTAAATAACAATTTTGCCACAAACCTTAAGCAATCATAATAGCAATTTTATACAGATTCTTCAGATAAATTATAACATTTTCAGATCTTAATTCTGAATAACAATACATAACTTTATAACTTGGTTTTCATGCACTTAGAAATATATTGGTTTATAATTTTTCATGCAAATAATTGATGGCAAAATAAAATATAAAACATCCAGTGGAGACTAGTATTGAGCCAGCAACACCAAGTCTAATAATTCATAATTCATAATATAGATTGTATATATAATTATAATATAGAATTAACCCAAGGAAAATATTGTGTGTATCTGCTTTTATCTCTCCAATAAAAAGGAAAAACTTACGAAACATTTTGATTAAAGGTCAAACTTAATTGTTTTTTTGTTTTTTTTAAAAAAAACAATCCATGCTGGTAACAAAATTGGAACTCAAAAGTGAAAGCAAAAACACACATATTTATTTAGGTACTTTGCAATGAAATTAAATCCATAGTAATGTAACAAAAGATATATATATATATATATATATATATATATATATATATATATATATATATATATTAATGTATATGTTTTTGCAGAATAAACAAATTTTGTTCTGATCAACAGTTTCCCTCATATCATCAATACATAACCAGTATTCATAGTTTGACTTTTGAGAAAGTAAAAACCTTCATAAGACAATGTATGTAGCCAATCACTTTTTACAGTGAAAACCAGAAATTGACCCTATACTTTCTCTTATTTCAAATAAAAACAGTTATGTCTTGACCAAAATAAAAATCTATTAAACTTTTTTTTTTTGTTAGAATTCCCATCCCCATCACAACCCCCAACAAGGAGATAAAGAAATGACATCACTTTGGTAAAGTTATCTCTGAAAAAAATTTGGCATAGACTATAAAACCACATGTGTTTGGGGTGATTAAATTTCACTATTTCAAGGGTAAGTTAAAAACATAAAAATCAAAGTCAATTACAAAAGTCCAAAATAATTTATTTTCACAAAACTTGAGTCCATAAAAAAGTTTCTTCCAACCAATTTTTTATAGATTGAAAAACCATAAAATTTTAACCCAATGAATTTTAATGACTCTACATGGTTTCTACTTAAAATACAACATATTAATCCTAAAATTGAAATTCTTGTAAGTATATAATTTTAAATTGCAAAATTAAGGGAAATATGTTCTACAAAAGCATTGTAAAGCTAAATTAGCAAAAGTAGAAATCATTAACCAAAAGTTATAATTAAAGTCAACTGTACAATATGGATTGAATATGAAATACAAAGTGATACTTTGAAAAATGGTAAGTAGAAACCCTTCATACACATTCAAAAAAGTTGATTCTAGTTGCAAATCGTTCTATAGAAATAGCTCCAACACACAAACATTAACAAATTCTCTCTCTCTCTCTCTCTCTCTCTCTCTCTCTCTCTCTCACACACACACACACACACACACACACACACACACACACAAATGTGACTGTCATTTAGAACAATAACTGTTCAAGCTGAAAAAATAACTGTTATAACTATAGGTCTTAAGTTTTGAAGCTTTGATCAGAATACATATATCTTAACATATGACTTCCATTATTAACATTTCAAAATAACAGATTTGGCACAATTTTTCAGACTAGCAGACCAAAAAAGACACATTATTATAGTGGTCATGATGACAAAACAACCAATGTTGTCAATATAAAGAACACAGAATGCCGAGAATTAGATGTTATCTGTATACTTTTAAATACAGACTACTTGCCCCTTGGACTCATTTTCGTTGCACTAGACATGACCTTTTCCCTTTATAATTACAATGGATTAAAGAAAATGTCACTGATAATTTCCTAATTTCATAGATAATGCACAGATTGACTGATAAAATTTTTTCTTCCTGTAAGAGTTTTATCCCTTGAGTTGTTCACATATTACATGTATTTTTTTTTTTTTACTTTCCATTGAGATAAGATAATAATGATCTTAAAATGTCTTTAAAAACAAAAGATCCTATGTTAAATCGTACAGATACTGTATAGAGAAAAATTGTCTTGCAGAGACATGTGTATGAGATATAAACCCATTCTTCAATCATTTAAGATTATAGAATTATATACAGTCACATTTTACTTACAGAAAAATCACTAATCTATACGAGATGAGTGACTTCATTTAATCCAGTAATGTATAATAAAAAATATATATTTTTTTGAAATGAAATGATGTTGGACGATGAATATATTATCTGGTTACAGGACTATATATTATATGAGCATTTTAATATAAAAGAATATTTCTATTGTACTAGTAATTCAATGTCAAAAAGCTATATAATTATATATATCTAAAATATGAAATCAAACAATGCTAAAAATAACTTTTAACACAAAAATAAACATTAAAAAAGGAAGATAAATATAAATGAAAATGAGGTATTACACAAGTTGTCCTATTTCATATATATCACCATTTTGTTTTATATATCACAAACATTGCAGCTGCACACATGTCCATTATTAATTTATATTTTCTAACTATGATCACAGCGCATACATGTCCATTATTAATTTATATTTTCTAACTATGATCACAGCAACTTAATCATGATTACCCCGGTAACCATTTGCAGTTTCTATTAGTAAAATTTTATCTTATTATTACACATCACTGGGGGCTTTGTTCAATAGTGGAAAATGTCATGAAAAAAATGTGTTGCCATAGCAACAAGATTAATATTTTAATTATAACAAAACTTTTTATCTAACACATAGATAAATATTGATATTCTGGTACCAGCAACAATATATGTAATTAGTTATCTCATTGCTTGATAAACTGTTTGTACTCAGAATAATCAATGTAGATTTCTTTCTTAAATGAACTGCAAGGGGTTAATCACGTAGAAGTCTAAAATAATTATATTTGATCATGCTTAACACAAAAATTACAATAAATACAAATGGGATATACTGAAATACAAATTTAATAATCTACAAAATCACATATTTTTCCTATTTATCTACAATATATTTATGTCTTTGAATTGAAAACAAAATATTTTAATCAGTTTCTTAACTAAGTGATTTTATTTTTTTTTTTCAAAGAACTTATCAAATTTATTAAAAAGTTGGATCTACATGTATAATTCAAAATCCTGCCTTTTTTTTATTTTGAAAATGACTGAAGTGAAAAAAAAATGTGAAGGTATTTGGCCCAGTTTCACAATTATTTCTTAACTAAGATTTTTCCTTAAATTTGGCAAATTTGAAGTGTAAAAATTTAGTTACTGTTCAGATAAAACGGAACTGAAGGTATTATTTTGATTATCACTTCAAGCTTAAAACATCTGCATTTAGTTTTATGACAGGCTTTTTATTCCTAATTCAAAAAAAAGATTGCAAAATTTACTAAATTAAGTTATGGAAAACCTAAGTTAAAGAATGATTGTGAAAATGGCGCCTGAGTTACAAATTCCATTGTCTCAACAGATTAATTTGATAGCTACTAGACAAGAGTTGTCTCTCTTACAGTTTACAGATTTTGACACGGGCAGAATTTGTGCAACAGAATTAAAATCATATGATATGATATGATATGATATGATATATAAACTCTGTCCTGGGATTTTGACATCAAACTGTCATATGCAGTTATATAGAGTTTATATTATGAATATTTTTAAATCATATTGGACAAAATACAAATTAATGATTTTTTAATTCATTTATTTCGTACGTTTTCATTATTAAAAGAAAAATGCAATATGGATTTTCGTCAAAGAATATTGTCAAGCAAAGTAATAGTGAGTTCTTTAACTTTGGATGCTAGTGTATGAGAGATGCACATAACTATCAAAATGTAATTCCAAATTTTGAATCGATTGGATAATAAAAATGATTACACATGCCCCTGATATTACACAACAATATAACACTTTATTTTGTTCTAAATAATATTTCTAAAAATTAAATGATCATAAACAAAAAAAGATCACCAAATGCGAAGATGAAGGTTTAAAATTCAATGTTGACCATGATGAAATACTTACTTAATTTTAACAACTGGATATCATGAACAGACTTGTTGCTCATATTTTATTTTATTATGTTTTTCTGAGGAAACTTATACAATGTTTTTTATAATTGAATATAACTGTCAAACCCAATGATCATCTAAATCATTTACATGTTATATAAAAACTGCCAAAATGTAAAACAAATTTCATTACAAGGGAGAGAGGGACAATGTTTCGACTGCCCATGGAAAAAATGTCATTACAAAGGAGGGAGGACAATGTATTAACTGCCTATGGAACAAATTTCATGACAAGGGAGGGAGGGATAATTTTCTAACTGCCTATGGAACAAATTTCATTACAAGGGAGAGAGGGACAATGTTTCGACTGCCCATGGAAAAAAGGTCATTACAAAGGAGGGAGGGACAATGTTCTAACTGCCTATGGAACAAAATTAAAATAACAGGATTTAAAGAATAATGGCATATTAACTGCCTTATGATTATGGATTCATTTTATTTGAACTGTCTTGGTTAAATACCCAAAAGCAATACTAGTACAAAGAGAGATAACTACTCTGAAATTCAGAGGTTTAAAAATATCTTTACAGGAATGATCATTATAAATGCTACTTTACTTTTTAAGGACTTTGGTCACATCTGTTTTGTCATCTCAATTAACTAAAATGTTAATAAGATTGTAAGATATGATATTATATGATAATATTTTCTGGTTTAAAATACCCAGTGCTAAATATAAAGTTCTGACTGGGACATTATTCACAATTTACCAGAAAAAAAGGTTTGTTAAACACAACCATATATGAGTGGAGTTAGGTAACTTTTTAAGTTTAACTTTTTTATCATTTTGTATATTGCAACAGCCTGATCTGAATTGTAACAGCCTGATCTGATATGGTTGAGGAAAATCAGAAATTATAGAATGAAACCACTAATCTTCACCAAGCAAACTTGCAAACTTTCTCACACTTATTATGATCCCTGATAATGATTTAAACTAGGCAGTGAGGATATTCTGTAACCTACAAATCACTAAGCTTAAACCTCAGGTGCTTTAAACTGTCCCTACATTAAGCCATTACCATTTAAAGCAAGCACATTTTAAATTTCTTTTTCAATTTCACAAATCTTATAAATAGTTTAAATCATTATCTATAAACACATACATTTTTTTTGCAACTTTAGAAAAATATCAAATACAAAATTTCAATCAATCAAAATGAGCCATGACATGGTTTTCCTTAGAATGAGTAAATATATAGTAGTGAGTATAAATTACAATGTCATAATTTGGTTTTATATTTTACGATTGGTTTTGTTGTTCTGACTTTGGGTACATATTACTGTTAAGAGTCACTGTGTTTGTGACAGTAAAATATACAACTTTCATTAAAAAAAATTAATAAACTTGAATTAAGCTAAGTATTTTTCAAATACTTGAGTTATAACTGAAAATTGTCATGCCCATCTGTGATTACCATAAAATATTTCAGTGGTAAGGAAATTATTGCTGCTATGGAGATTCTACATGTCAAAAATGGCAAAATTTACACCGAAAGTGATGTTCTTGTTGAAACTTATGTCAAATGCAAAAAGGAAACCATTTGCCTTGTTTTCGAACATGAAAAATTACCATAGTGTAAACTCTTTACTATGTGAAGAAATATTCCATTGTAATTGTAGATGTGAATATCAATTTCCAAATACAATTAGAGTCAAGCAGGTAAAAAATACAAAATTTAATTCTACGAAATTGAATTTTCTATAATAATTAAGCGTTTTTCACTGTCATCAACATGATAACTCCAACAGTAGTTAGATATTTTGTTTTAGTTGTTCTGGTTTATGCTAGGATGGTACTTTGTTCTGGTTTGAAGTCTTTGTTATTCCATTCTGTTTTGTTATTTCTTCTGTGTTTTCTCTTTTCTTTTTCTCCTCTTCTAAAGCTTTCTGCATTTCTGTATAATAATCTAATGCTTGCCTTACAGGATTTATTATATCTGCCTGTAAAATTAAAATAAAAGAATTGAAAGAACTGTAAGTAGAGTAAACTGAGCTAATAGCATTTTAGGCCTTGGTCAATGTTCATATACTTATTTACAGAGGAGATCATTCTGATTTCATATGAGATGGTCAAGAAATCTTGTGTGTCTAGAGATAACGAACAACATTCAATAAGCCAAATGACGAACTTTTTTCATATTAGCTGGACTTGACTGGGATTTGAACTTTAAGCAGTAAAAGATACATGTACTGTGTTCTGTTTAAAATGCTTTGCCAGGAGAGTCCTTTATCAATATGAAACAACTGAATTAAGATAACCCCCTAGAAGATATATTTTTGTGATTTGCATATACATGTATCATGTATGTGTATGTTCAATAATAGTCATAATCATCTCCTATCACTTTTAATCCTGTCTACCAAGTTCTATAAACTTTTAATTAAAAAGTTTTCTTGCTCTTTGACATATAAACATACCTCTATCACTGGAAACAGTTGCACCAAGAGCTTCAAACAATGGTAATAAAGCAAACTTGATAAATCCAACCTGTGATGTTGGTTTTGTGACTTTCTCTCTGTCCATAAATGGTGCCACTGGCAAACCTTCTAATTTTTCCATATCACTCTTTAAAATTTACATAAAAAATAAATCAAGAAATTTTTATAGAACATAGTGTTATATGAGCTGGAATGTTAAAGTTACTACCTTTCCAAACAGCTGCTACATCTACAATATCTATGTTGTAGGTACTGTATGCTCACCAGAGACAATCTTTAAATACTTTATAGGTTCCTTCTTAACCCCCCCCCCCCCACACACACACACACTACTAATATGCTAATATGTATGCTAATGCAGTACTACCTGTACTTATCTAAAGGATGCTCACACATTAAATATTTAGCTGAAGTACATTCATAAGTTATAATGTCTATTAATTAGTAGGGACCCTGTATCTCTTTTCAGCATAATGCAATTTTAATAGTACTACATTGTCCTATGGATTTTTACATCTTAAATATCTAGCTATTGTATATTTTTTGTTCTAAGGCAACTATATCTAAAGTTAGCTCTGCAGCCATAAACTAAACAGCTGCAGGTAAAATAATAGTACTCTTTTGTATTAATTCCACAGTATATGTAGATATTTAATGAAAGCAAATTAAGCAAATATTTTGCCATCAAAAATTGTAAGAAGACACATCTTCATGAAAACTAAAAAAAAATGGTTATGTTCAAAGATGTTTCATCTAAGCAAATCTACTTACACAGAGGCTATATATATATATATATATATATATATATATATATATATATATATATATATATATATATATATATATATATATATAAAAGCTATACTAGCCAAAAACAAAATCAACATTATAGAACATTATAACTTTCAAATCAATTACTGCAAAGACATTGTAAAATAAAATAATGAGTATTTTTTTATTTTTAATATTATATAAATCTGTAATTTCTATGCATAGACTACAGCAATATGGTTGCAATTCAATATACCTGGTAACTTTATACATATAACATGTATATTTAAATATCATCAATGAATATCTAGACTATGTTTCATAAACCCTTTATACATGTATTGGATGTATGCATGAGAACTATACAGATAAGCTGAATCAAGCGAAATAACCATGATCTATTAACATCATCATCAATTATAATCGGATTATACCAAATATAATACTCCAGTAGTTCATCAAAAAAAAACTTTTTTTACATCACAAACATGACTTTTCCATGACATTTCATTGTAAATGTGATCATATTATTAAATTAGATCAATATATTTATTCTAAACATTGTAATGGAAATTTAGCTACAATTTTATCTTATTTTTCACTTGATCCACCTTAAAGAGTTTCTATTTTGGATTTTTTTCTAAGATCTATATAGAAAATATCTAAATTAAACAACATAAAATTGCAAACAGTAAAATACTAATTTCCATGCAAATAATTTTAATAGAGCTAGGATGGGCCTTCAAAACAGAATACAGTGTAATAATATTCACTAACCAGGTATAGTATGTACTAATCACAAAAATCAGGTAATGGATCAACTCATTAGAAGTCATTCCATTACTATCAACTCATTAGAAGTCATTCCATTACCATCAACTCATTAGAAGTCATTCCATTACCATCAACTCATTAAAATTCATTCAATTACCATCAACTCATTTGAAGTCATTCCATTACCATCAACTCATTTGAAGTCATTCCATTACCATCGACTAAATAGAAGCCATTCAATTACCATCAACTCACTAGAAGTCATTCCATTACCACCAACTCATTAGAAGTCATTCCATTACCACCAACTCATTAGAAGTCATTCCATTACCATTTACTCATTAGAAGTCAATCCATTACCATCAACCATTACCATCAACTCATTAAAAGCCATTCCATTACCATCAACTCATTTGAAGTCATTCCATTACCATCAACTCATTAGAAGCCATTCCATTACCATCAACTTAGTAGAAGTCATTCCATTACCATCAACCATTACCATCGACTCATTAAAAGCCATTTCATTACCATCAACTCATTAGAAGTCATCCCATTACCATCAACTCATAAGAAGTCATTCAATTACCATCAACCATTACCACCAACTCATTAGAAGCCATTCCATTACCACCAACTCATTAGAAGCCATTCCATTACCACCAACTCATTAGAAGTCATTCCATTACCATCAACCATTACCACCAACTCATAAGAAGCCATTCCATTACCACCAACTCATTAGAAGCCATTCCATTACCACCAACTCATTAGAAGTCATTCCATTACCATCAACCAATACCACCAACTCATTAGAAGCCATTCCATTACCACCAACTCATTAGAAGCCATTTCATTACCATCAACTCATTTGAAGTCATTCAATTACCATCAACTCATTAGAAGTCATTCCATTACCATCAACCATTACCACCAACTCATTAGAAGCCATTCCATTACCAACAACTCATTAGAAGCCATTTCATTACCATCAACTCATAAGAAGAAATTCCATTACTATCAACTCATTAAAAGCCATTCCATTACCACCAACTCATTAGAAGTCATTCCATTACCATCAACCATTACCACCAACTCATTAGAAGCCATTCCATTACCACCAACTCATTAGAAGCCATTTCATTACCATCAACTCATTTGAAGTCATTCCATTACCATCAACTCATTAGAAGTCATTCCATTACCATCAACCATTACCACCAACTCATTAGAAGCCATTCCATTACCAACAACTCATTAGAAGCCATTTCATTACCATCAACTCATAAGAAGACATTCCATTACTATCAACTCATTAAAAGCCATTCCAATACCATCAACCATTACCATAAACTCATTAAAAGCCATTTCATTATGATCAACTCATTAGAAGCCATTCCATTACCATCAACTCATTAGAAGCCATTCCATTACTATCAACCATTACCACCAACTTATTAGAAGCCATTCTATTACCACCAACTCATTAGAAGCCATTTCATTACCATCAACTCATTTGAAGTCATTCCATTACCATCAACTCATTAGAAGTCATTCCATTACCATCAACCATTACCACCAACTCATTAGAAGCCATTCCATTACCAACAACTCATTAGAAGCCATTTCATTACCATCAACTCATAAGAAGACATTCCATTACTATCAACTCATTAAAAGCCATTCCATTACCATCAACCATTACCATCAACTCATTAAAAGCCATTTCATTACGATCAACTCATTAGAAGTCATTCCATTACCATCAACCATTACCATTAACTCATTAAAAGCCATTCCATTAATTTACCATCAACTCATTAGAAGCCATTCCATTACCATCAACTCATTAGAAGTCATTCCATTACCATCAACCATTACCACCAACTTATTAGAAGCCATTCCATAACCACCAACTCATTAGAAGCCATTCCATTACCATCAACTCATTAGAAGTCATTCCATTACCATCAACTCATTAGAAGCCCTTCCATTACCATCAACCATTACCACCAACTCATTAGAAGCCATTCCATTACCATCAACTCATTAGAAGCCATTCCATTACTATCAATTCATAAGAAGTCATTCCATTACCATCAACCATTACCATCAACTCATTAAAAGCCATTCCATTAATTTACCATCAACTCATTAGAAGTCATTCCATCACCATCAACCATTACCACCAACTTATTAGAAGCCATTCCATAACCACCAACTCATTAGAAGCCATTCCATTACCATCAACTCATTAGAAGTCATTCCATTACCATCAACTCATTAGAAGCCATTCCATTACCATCAACCATTACCACCAACTCATTAGAAGCCATTCCATTACCACCATCTCATTAGAAGCTATTCCATTACCATCAACTCATTAGAAGTCATTCCATTACCATCAACTCATTAGAAGTCATAATGCTTTTTTTAACAATTTGAATTAATACACAATGGTCTATTTTGCTATCTTGTATAATTCTAATTACAGATTGTGTTGTTTAATTTCTATGATTTGGTCACAGAACAGTTGACATTGACAGACAGTTACTTGATTGGATTAACCACTGGCTGCTAGCAGTAATTTGTCAATATTAACAGCCTTACAAGATTTTCTACTATAAATGATGACTGATGTATGTAAATTCATAATAGTAGGGATTTTCTGACAACCATCCTAGCTCTATAAGAACAGTAAAGAAATATACAAAAAAGATTTGTGGATGAGAAAAATGATTTAAAGAAAACATTTAAGATATAGAAAGTAGTATGTTGTCTTTGAATACAAAATGCTTTTATCATTCCACTACTGCATTTCTAAAAAGTTCAAAATTCCATATGCTTTCTAGATACATTGTAACGTATTCATTTCACTGAAAATACATCGGAATTCTACATGTATATATTTTATATAATTACTATAATCTTAAAAGCACCATGCCTTAACAGCATATCATTCTATTTTTCAAGACATCATCTAGCTACAAACTTATTTTTTTCTATGAGAAATTAAACCTAAATTTTCTAAATTATGAATGCTATTAGTCCTTGGTTACAAAAGTCAGCAGCTAGCAACTGGATTTATCAAAATTTATTTTTGTTAGTTATGATACATAATTGATACACTTTTTGACTGGCTTTACATTGAAGTTACAAGCTTGTTGTTTACCTGATTAAAATATTCCTGTAATAGACATTCTAACCAAGGCTCTGCAACGTTCATTGGTCGACTTTCATTTGAAATATCAGCAACTTTTATTAAAATCATCATTAACTGAAGAGAAGAAACAAGAAACAATACTACAGAGATAAAGGGAGAATCAACACAAAAAAAAGTAAAAAGGAAACAAAATAAAAATACAGGTAACTAAATACAATATAAAGTATGTTTACAGGTAAAAACAAAATCTCGGTATCTGGTCAGATTTGGTCAATTACACTGCAGCAGAAATTTTACAAATATCATCATTATTAAAGATATTGGATTTTAGAAATTCAATCCAATAATGAAAATGACATTAATAAAATTTTTAATCTGAATTGAAATAAAATGTACCACAATACATTCAAGAAATTTCTTAATCAATATGATGATTGTAATAATGATATGATGATATAAAATGATAATTTCTACTGCAGCTTTTCTGTTGGTGCATTTATATCATGAACAAGTGCTGGAAGAATGATAAAAGGTAAAACTTGGTAGGACATATACAAAATAAATAAAATAAAAAGTCTATATAATAATGAAAACAATGAAGAGATCATTTATTTCTTAACTAAGACAGCATTATTATTTCATATTTTTGAATTAAATTTGCTTAAAAAAATCAATTCCAAAAGGTTAGGTGTGAAAGAATCATATAGTATCTCATCATCTATTCACCTTTTTGAAAACATGACAGGGGAAGTAACTCTTATGATTGAAAACGAGGCTGGGGGCAAATTGAAATCAAGTCTCATTTAGCCTATGTACTGTTGGCTTGTGAGTTGCAGTTTTTTTATCATTATTGATTTATTTATTTTTTTTTTAATTATTATTATTATTATTATTATTATTTTTGTATCAAATTGTGTATCTTATCATCAATGATGTATTGTATTTATTTTTAGCTTTGTTTGATTAAGGGTAAAATCTAAATATTGATTTAGTTTTTTTCATTTAGATCTAATATATGACTTTTTTTCATAATAAATTTCAAGTGCATGTTTTTTTTATCCCAACAAACAAATTATGCTTTTGACAATACTCCCCCCCAACCCCCAATAAAAAACCATGACAATTGTGGCAATAAAAAGTAACATGGATAATTAGGATACAAACATATCAATATAACTAATTTTAAAATTGAAGGTGGGGAGGTGTATCTAATGACAAGATACTCGGGTAGTTTCTAAACAACTTTACCACATACATGGTGAGCTATGAAACTATGTCACAAATACACCATATAGGTCATAAAAGTGAATCATTGATAATGAAGAGTAAACAACCACATATACCCAGTTGATATATAACACATTCATTTATAAGCAATAAATGATTTAATATGATACAAGATAAACAAAAAATCCTAATTTTAAAACAAAAGTTTGTTTAAGAACGAGAATTTTTCACTGGGTATCAGAATGTTTAACTAGCAATACAACTGAAGAGGGCTGTAAGTTGTATTTTTTATTTTTTTTTTTTTGTAAAATTGATTGATAAATGCTCATAAATATTAATGTTTTTACAAATCCTTTTAAATCATTGTACACTTTTAAATGTTGATTGATATGACTTCTTGTAAATTTTCAGTGTCAACTACACAACAGTGTTTATTTTTTGAAGTACGTGTACATAAGTTTTAAAAATGACTGAACTTAAAAGCTGACAAGAACGATTGTATGATAATAATGTTAATCTACATATGATGACCCTTAAATTCATATAAGGACCATAGTTTTTAAGGATAAAACTGCTAAAATCTCAATACAAATTTGGTAATTTAGTAACTGGAATTTCAACCAATTCAATCAATGGAAAGTCAACACAAAATTAACAAGCATTCTGAGAGTATTGCAAAACAATATATAGTCCCCTACTGGTCGCATATTTCACTAATCTTAAAGTTTTAGGTAAAATGTACTCATATACCAAAAAAAACAATTCGTTATCTGCAAGCATGTAGAAAAAAGTGCAAAATACTGAAATTTCATTGAATTTTCAAAGTTCAAAGGGCCATAACTCCCATAAAAACTAGTGGAATGAAACGAAACGTAAACTTGATCTGTAACTCATCATGGTTGACCTGCATACCAAAAAATAATTCATTAACTGCAAGCGTGTAGAAAAAAAGAGCGGAAAACTGAAATTTCAGTGAATTTTCAAAGTTGAAAGGACCATAACTCCCGTAAAAATTAGCAGATGGAAATGAAACATAAACTTGATCTGTGACTCATCATGGTAGAGTCACATACCAAACATTAGTTCCATTTCTGCAAGCGTGTTGAAAAAAGTGCTGAAAACAAAAATTTCTGTGAATTTTCAAAGATCCAAGGGTCATATATCCGGTAAAATTTAGCAGATGTGAATTTTCAAAGATCCAAGGGTCATAACTCCGGTAAAATTTAGCAGATGGAAACTTTTTCCAGTAGGGGACTAAAAAGCTAAGCCCATGGAAATGGTGCTTGCTAAAAAAAATCCATGGAATTATCGGTATAAATATAAATGCATTTAAAAACTTGATTACTTATGGATATAGTAATGACAACAAAGATGCGAAAACAAAACAAAATTAATTTTATGCCATTTATATGCAATTGACAATTTTCAATTTTTAAAACCTGAAATGTTACCTAAATTGGTTATATTTTAATTTAATTAAATTTAAATCATGCATTGGGAAAAGGGAAAATGCAATTTTATTAATTTAAGGTATCTGAGTGAATTCAAGGGCACAAAAATAAATGATCTCTTTCTTTGCTTCAATTGAACAAAAAAGGAAAATCAAAGAAATGACTGTTACCATAGAGATTACAGTAAACAACACAATAAGTTGTTAATTTCCAAACCTGATTAAAGAATTCCTGCAGTAAACAGTCAAGCCATGGCATGGCTACATCCATAGGTCGAGCCTCATTTGATATGTCCGATACTTTTATAAGTATCATCATTAACTATAGGTAAGTAAGCATGAAACACAAAATACCAAATTTAACTCATAAATATTGAATATATACTGAAAAAGAATTTTAATAGCACTGCCATGTGCTAATTTTGAAATTCTTATTAAAATAATGCATTCAAAATCAGCAAATGACAACTTCTGTGCAAAATCGGCACATGACAGTACAACAATTAACGTTTTGAGCATGTGATCAAAGCAACATCACATGAACTACCTGTAAATAATATGTTTTGTATTTATGAAAAGTTATGGTCTGAATTTGTATTGATGAAAAGTTATGTTCTGAATTTGTATTGATGAAAAGTTATTGTCTGAATTTGCATTGATGGAAAGTTATGGTCTGAATTTGTATTGATGAAAAGTTATTGTCTGAATTTGTATTGATGAAAAGTTATGGTCTGAATTTGTATTGATGAAAAGTTATGGTCTGAATTTGTATTGATGAAAAGTTATGGTCTGAATTTGTATTGATGAAAAGTTATGGTCTGAATTTGTATTGATGAAAAGTTATGGTCTGAATTTGTATTGATGAAAAGTTATTGTCTGAATTTGTATTGATGAAAAGTTATGGTCTGAATTTGAATTGATGAAAAGTTATTGTCTGAATTTGCATTGATGGAAAGTTATGGTCTGAATTTGTTAACTCTATATAAAAGGTTGTTTAATATAAATTTCAGAATCTGTCAATATCTATTCCTAATACATATTTAACTCATGAAAAAAAATTACAAAGTACAAGTACTATGTATCTTTCTTCTTTTCCTTCATCATGGCAAGAAAAACATACATAACAGAATAAAAGAAAATGTTATAATGTATATCTTGGTGATTATATTTAGTCTCTTTTTGCAATATTGGCAGTTCCACATACTGACTCTGACATGCCATATTGAAAGTACTTTGAACAATAAGATATCACACAAAGCAATAACAAGAAAAAAATAAAAACAAAAACAAAAATTTTTTAAAGTAATAATGTATATCATAGTGATTATCATGATATTAAGTCTCTTTATGAAATAATGGCAGTTCCACATACTGACTCTTGACAGGCCATTAAAAGTACTTTCAACATTAAGATATCAAACAGTGCAATTAATGTTTATTACAAGTAGACAACTGGCACACAAAGGGAAATTTTAAAAATTATTGTAAATCGTAAAATATATTTTACCTAATCTCTATATTACCATGAATAAAACAACACAATTATGGTTATGTTATTATTTGATTTTTAGATGAGCATCTTCATCAATACACATCAAATACATCAATGTTTAAATATTTATAATATTACATAAAAGTGGCATATGATAAAACATATAAAAATCTGTTACTTTACAAAATAACAGAAAAAAACATATTTTTTATAATATTTTTTTTTATATTTTTATAATTTCATTTTTATTTTCATTGACCTAGGATCAATGAGGTTTATAAAAACCCCCATGTGATATTTTAGCAAATCAACATTATGTAACAAGACTTTATCAGAATTCCCTATGACATTTTTGTAGAATGGATATAAAGTCTGTTGAAGTTGCGTATTACATTAATGATATCACTTCTATTGCAAAATGCGAAATTACGTTGAATGTTATTCTCTATTTTCCAAGACAAATGTTATGGAGTATATAACATGAACCTTTTTTTTTTTTTTTTTTTTTTTGAACCTTGAAATGATGTAGAACAATTTTTAAAAAATAATAATGTCAGCCAAAGAAAAGATGTTCGTTATTCTATATCTTTCCAGAAAAATGTTATGAGGTATATAGAATAAATCTTATTTAATGTTTCAAACTATGAAACAAAGTAGAACTTTTATTTTTTAAAAAATAATATTCATAATACATGTATCAGCCAAAGAAACGATATTAATATTTTAAAAAAATATCTTTAAAAATTTGGTGACCATAAAACAACTATTTGATATCTTTAAACAATTTAAAGTTCAAAAGATATAAAAATTTCATATGCTCAAATTACAGGTTATCGCTTAACCTAAAACACAGTTACCTTTAACTCTAACATTAATAAAATGTCGGAGTTATAATGTAACAATTAAGGGCACCTAGTGTTAAAATTATGACAATGTGGGAAATTTAAATGATTTATGGGATTGTACATAAATCATGATATAGTATTTTATTACCATATGTCTTTTTCTGAATAAAGTGTGTTTATATTTATTCCTCAAAAAAAAAGTATTGTAAGTACATCTGTACTAACTTCCTTAATATTGTAAAACAAAAGTTTTTGGAAGTAAGTCACATAAACAGTAATTTGCTTACTAATCTACAGGTAGTTTATCTAGAAATTCTCTATATTCATTGCTGTTACAGATTGACACTTTTGTTCACATCAGAAAAGGCATAATTTTTTTTTCTATTTATTCACTTATTTATTTAAATTTTAAAAAGTTTCTTTTTATTTATTTACTTATTATTATTTTTATTATTTTAAACAAAATACCATAGTTATCATAGAAAAAACTGCTTTGTTTGTGGGTAGTTTATTGATGGTAGAGAAAACAGGAGTGCCTTATAAAAATCACAAAACTTTAGGCAAGTAAACTGACAATTCAATTCAATTTCAATTCACTTTATTCACTCTATTAAACCACCGGAGGTGGTACAAGAGGTAACATTATTTACAAATTATCAATGCAACAAACTTTGATCTGTTTTTACTTAAATTCAAACCAAGTCATTTAGAGACACTGTATTGATGGATGAAGATGGAAGATATAATACCGTAATTTAGGCTGGTGTTGTAATTGAAATATAGATATATATGTATGTTGAAACTGACATCAAAGCTTGATTTCATGATAATATTTCTTAGATTGAGACTTTTAATATGATCTGAATAGAGGAAAGACTATAAATCAAATTGACAGATGCTATTAATTTCTAAAGTATATCTTAAATAAATAATTTATGGGATGGATTTAATATCTGTATTTCAATAAAGTATGTATTATAATAATTGTTAGTTAAAACCTAACAATTTTAAAACAATCTTTTTGAAAAAAAAATTTGTAATTAATCAATCACTCATAATAGAAATTTAAAAATTAGTTAAATCATACTGTTAGTCAAGTTAATGACATATTACATTTATCTGAAAAGTGATCAAACTGGATCAGTTCAAATTAACATTAATTTATCTATTACAGGTCAGGCCCCAGTTTCACAATCATTCACTCACCTGAGTGTACACTCAACTCAAATTTGGGAATATTTCAATTTCAATTTCTGAGACATTATACAGTTAAAATTGAATATCTAATGTAACATTTAAACTGTTTAGTGGAGGTTTGTTGAACAAAACGAAACATTCTGTTATAATACTTGAATTTTTTAAAATATTGATGACAGAAAAATGGGAATATTTGAGTTGAGTGTACACTCAGCTGAGTGAATGATTGTGAAACTGGGGCCAGGTGTGTCATAGTAAGGTAAAATTGTCAGACATTTCTTAAAATACTTACCAGAATTATCAATATTCTAAATTACAGATCATAAAATATTTTTATGGACTTTATTTTAAACTGCATCTATGTAAACTTATACAAATACACATACACACATGTAAAACAAATACACATACACACATGTATAACAAATACACATACACGTATAACAAATACACATACACACATGTCAAACAAATACACATACACACATATATAACAAATACACACACACACATGTATAACAAATAAACATACACACATGTATAACAAATACACATACACACATGTATAACAAATACACATACACACATGTCAAACAAATACACAAACACACATGTCAAACAAATACACATACACACATATATAACAAATACACATACACACATGTATAACAAATACACATACACACATGTATAACAAATACACATACAAACATGTATAACAAATACACATACACACATGTAAAACAAATACACATACACACATGTAAAACAAATACACATACACAAATGTATAACAAATACACATACACACATGTAAAACAAATACACATACACACATGTATAACAAATACACATACACACATGTAAAACAAATACACATACACACATGTATAACAAATACATATACACACATGTATAACAAATACACATACACACATGTATAACAAATACACATACACACATGTATAACAAATACACATACACACATGTATAACAAATACACATACACACATGTATAACAAATAAACATACACACATGTATAACAAATACACATACACACATGTCAAACAAATACACATACACACATATATAACAAATACACAAACACACATGTCAAACAAAAACATACACACATGTCAAACAAATACACATACACACATATATAACAAATACACAAACACACATGTCAAACAAATACACATGCATGCATAACAAATACACATACACACATGTATAACAAATACATACACACACGTATAACAAATACACATACACATGTGAAACAAATACACAAACAAACCTGTAAAACAATTACACTTACACACATGTAAAGCAAATACACATACACAAATGTAAAATAAATACACATACACACATGTTATACAAATACAGTGCAACTTCCGAAAACTGGCCTCGTGTGGGACTGAGGAATATGGCTGGTATTTAGAGGGTCTTATAAATCCGGTAGTCGGATTTGGTACGAATCTAATCCATTTCAGAATTTTATCAAATGGTGCATTGACAAAGACGAAAATGTCATTTTATTCTCATATAATTATTGATCATACCTGTAATATGAAATTCAGTTCTTGATCTTAACAAATACCTTGTATATAAATCCAAAGCTTACAAGATGACAGATAAATACAAACAACTATACAATATCCAAAACGGATATGTGCTCGTGTTAATAAGGCACACGAGGTACAGTTTCCAGATGAAAATGAAACAATGATTTCTTCTAAATTAATTTCTTATGAATTGTATACATTAAAAACATCATATGAAGAAAAAATATTATCTGCATCACTTTAAACAATGGCCAATACTTAATTACAAGTGGATACGGTTTTTCTAGGCACCGGTTTCCCTATCGTGGTGACAGGTATGTTTTGATATAAACAGATAATTTTTAAAAGTGTCAAACTAAAAAACATACATATTTTAATGCTATTATTTACAGAAAAAATATTTCTTAATAATTTTGCATTGCACGAGTGAAATAAACAAGATTGTTTATAAAACATTCTGATCACCATTATAACTTATTCAAGTGAGGGGCACTTTGTGGGTAAAAACATCGAAGTAAAAAAAAACAGAAAGACAATAACTGCAATCACTTGTCTGTTACGGTTCAATTATGCATTGCAACTCTAGATGGCCAGTTTTCAGAAGTTAATTATTCAGATGAAATGTGATTCCAGCACTTAAAAGAAATTGTAGTTCGGAATTCAGAGGGACGGGTTTATGGAATTTTATTTTAATATCAATAAAGAAAGATAAATTCAAGACCGGTCTCGCATGTTCAGTATGTGGAGGTGATCGGTTTTTAGAAGGGCCAATATTCGGAAGTTGCACTGTATAAATAACCTCAGTAATACCTTTGGAAACCACACCCATTCTGTCATAACCAACCAGAACCTTTGGTGCCAAGTTTTTTAATCTATATTTTTTGTTTTAAAAACCATGATAAATTGAACCCTATGAATTCAGAATAGCGAGGAATTGTTCAGGAAAAATCTTTTCAGTATCGACCTGTTTGACCTGTGAAAACAAATCTTTTTCTCAATTTGCTTTTTAAGAACCAATAAATTGATAAGGTAAATTACACTCTATTATACTCAATTATTAATAAAATGGAAAAAAAATTATTTCCTTAAATGTAGTTTGAAAAATGTTCTATCATCCAAATTAAAATGAGATGCAATAAAACACTGTGACATTAACAAAAATATTTTCTCCATAAACAATATTCATAAATCACTGGTTTAAAAACCTTAGTCAATTGATAAATTTATATGAAAAATTTTACCAAATTAGTTCATTTTCATTTTGATGTATTTTTGCCTACACAATAGGAGATGAATGTTTTGAATGATTTTGTTAAATCAATATTTTTGGTTACATAAGCATGTAAGAAGGAGCTTGCTTCTTAAAATTGATTACTAACTGTACATCATATTATTTTCTTATGAGATTTATCATCTTGGAAAATTGTAAATAGTCAATCCCAAATTCAAACCTCATGTAGATACATGTATTTTAATTACAAAAACATCTACAAACTTAAGTTCATTTGCTATAATATAATAATGTGTACTAAGAAAAACTGTATTAACTAAAATGTTTGTAGAAAGAATATTAAGTTTAAAAACACACTGTAAATCTTGTTGTGAATTAGTTGTTTTTAAGCTTGTAATTATTCAAGTGATTCTATGTCCTAATGAAATCTAAATCAGTTAAATATTACAATTTCACTTATTCTGAAATAATCATGGCATAATAATTTTTACTCGTGTGAATGAAGTGATCTACAGTAATTAACAAATGGAATTAATTAGCATATTCCATAACATTTGTTTTGAACAACTATTCCCATCCATATGGAATCACATATCTTAATGCTATTCTATGGAATCAACTTTTTCTTTTAATATTCAACAATAGTTAAAACTCAACATTTCATCATCATAAATAAATAAGAATGGCAAATACTAATGTCCAAACTGGTTTAGAAATCCCTTGCTTAAACTTTTTTAAATATTTATTTAATTATTTATTTATTTATTATTATTTATTTTTTAAATCTTTTTCAATTATTTATTTTTATTTTTATTTTTTTTTAATTTTATTTTATTATATTGTTGTTATTATTATTATTATTATTATTATTATTATTATTATTATTATTATTATATTTTTTATTTATTTTTCTCTGGTCCATGTTGATGCTTTAGAAAAGTAACTTGTAGAATTTCATTGAAACAATTTTTGATGATATTCAATATAAATGCACAATATAAAATTTCACTATCTTCTCATATAAATTGCTTCAAAAATAAACTCAGAATTATTTCTTCAAACATATTACTTTACAGAGAATACATACAAAAAACTCAGAAACCTGATGTTTAATCAATACTGGTTTGTAATACAACTTAGAGTAAAAGATATATATGCATGTATATATTACATATTGTAAAATGTTACTTACTAAATTTTTGTGCTCTTTGTTCTTGGAATCAAAGTTCTGATTAACAGCTTTAAAACTGTTGAGTATTTCATTATGTTTGGCCATATCAGTGGCTAGTATACATCTAAAATTAAAATTTAAAAGAGTTTGTTAATTTATAGCTGAAAAATGTACTTGGTAAAAGTAAAAAAAGAGAATTGAAGTGACCAAGTAATTGACAAAACCATAAAAGAAACAAGAAAACAACATACAAACACTGCAAATATTTTTTATCAAGTCTCCATATTGACAAAACACAAATTACATGTAACTATAGGAATCTCTTGAGAAACAAATACCCCAATACCTAAATCTGGTGTGAAAGACAAATCATGTCTTGTTTGATATACAAATGTTCCAAGATAGAGCAAAATCCATCCATAGATTTGGAAGTCATTGAGCAAAAAGAATTTATGGATAGACAGACAGATGAAGATATACATGTATGTATTTCCAACCCTGTTTCATTTACAGTAGGTATAGAAACTTTGGGATGAGATGAGTTGACTAATGTTTTACATCCCAGTCAAAATACTTTTACTTATATTGAGGAAGTCAGGGATGGTGGACAAAACCAGAGTACCTGGGAGAAACTTCCTTACATTAGGATCTGCCTGAGAGAGATTTTAACATATTAGGCAGTGAGAGGACGGTAATTCATAAATGAAAGTGCTAGACTGCATGGCTATCAAGGCCCCTGGGATATAATGACATAGGGCATCAGGTGGCATGGTTTATATTAAAGAGCCCCTAAAAACACACACACAAATCTAAATTTTAAAATTAATTTAGAATTAAATCATCTAAAAAAAGCAGTTTAATAACAAAATTATAAAATAAAATCAGCAACATCACTGATAGGTAAGCAATCCAATACATGCATTTAAGTAAGAAAGATATTTTATTCAGATAACAAATTTTTCAGACATTTGAATCCTGTTCCTAGTCAAATGATACTGTTCATATTTATATGATCATTTCATGAGACCAAAGTATGAAATACAGTAACCTTAATTTCTACTTATTAGTATAATAAATAAAAGTATGACAGACCTTTCTTACAAACCCTTTCATACATATTTTGAATTATGTCAAAACAGCCAACGTCTTGTTCAGTTCATCAAAAACTGTATAGAATGTTTGATAAATCTGATTTTTTTAATTTTTTTTTTTAAATTGCAACATATTAAAGGATTCTTGATAACGGAATGCTTCTTGTGCTGCGTTATAGTAAAAAGGCTTTAGTTAAAGGTCAAGGTAAATCAATTAATGCAACACTGTACTCTTTGATGCACTTCAACACTATATGAACAATATCATTTAGTCATTCAGATCTTGAATGAAGATCATGTTTTATTGTAGGTCAACCAACTTCAGAAAAATGGCAATCCCTTATGTGTTATTATATAAATGAAAGTTCTAGATTTTTTGGTTAATAAGATGTTTAATGATGTACCGCATGATTATTTAAGTTGCTGTGACCATGACTTAGGGGCAAGGTGAACAATTATCTCAATCATGAAAATTATTGTTTTACGAACACATCCTTGTTCATTTTTATGGACAAACAATTATCACAGCCATTGTTAAGCTTCTATGTACTTTGGTGATTTAAAAATTAAAACACTTACCTTGTTTTTATGTATCATAAGTCTTAAGAAATACTTGGAAATTTTCATATGAAAACAGTTTTACTTTTCCAATTACCTGATCATTCCTTCACGAAGACGTTTGTAATCATCTTTGGTTAAATTGCGAAATAAATTGCAATGTTTCTTTTCTAGAATCTCAAAGGCGACAGAACAGTGATGATTTTCTAGTGGTGATATATCATTATATCTCAATGCCAATTCTGTTCTTGCATTAATCTGAAAACAATATTTCGACAATAAATCATCAATATATGTTACATTAAATTTACAAATCATTATAGAATTATTTTCATTAAACTTCTTTGGATGCAAAACAGTTGCAAGGTTGTAAGAACTATGTCACTCAACAAACTGTAAAATCAAAAATGTTCTTATGTGATTAAAATTTGCTATTTTTGTGGGTTAGTGAAAATTACAAAATGTAATGTCAATATGTACCAAGAACCCTTAAGGGATTAATTTTTCAAAAGCTTGATTCCAGGAAATTTACTCCTAAGAAATTGTTTTAAAAAAATGCATTACCACAAATTTTAGCCCAAGAAATATTGATGATTCTACTATTGGTGCTGAACATAAAATGATATCAAGAAAAACCGGCACGAAAATTTTTCTGCAATTTTCTTGTTTTTCATTATTGATAAGTTTTATGATCTATTTTGAAACTTTGATTTCTAAACATTCAAGGATAAAAATGATAACCTATTTTTTAATGTACAAACTTATTGAAACTAATCACATGCTACAATGAACACTAAACAAACTGTTGATTATAACAGATTACTATGAACAATGACATCAATCAAATATGTTTAAAGACAAACACGATTAAGTAATGATTTATTGCAAAAATATTATGCTTATAAAAGAGTATCAATATTAGGGTCAATTAAACAAAGTAACATCAAACACGTCTGAAATTAACAATGTTTAAATTAGGTCACTAACGAATGCCTAAAAAAATCCATAATATATTGAATATCATATATATTGGCTCAGAATGAAGTAAAAATGATCAATTACTATTTCAATATTAACAGTAGCAAGCAAATAAAATACGAAAAAATAACCAATCCTCCGAAATAAAATCTATAAAACAACTAATGTCACACAAAACTATTCTGTATGTTTATTATTTACTTTTGCTAACAAAATATATTAATTTGGAGATATCAAATAAATGAAATGTCAATTTAATTAAATACCTTATATAATCATATTATTTCAGGGGTAATTACTTCCATGACAAATGTATTTTAAACCTTTAAAATCACGATATAATTATAAAAATTGTTAAATTAAAATGTATTTCCATTTAAAATGTTTGAGTAGAACGAATCATGTCTTACTAAATTAAATAAAAAATAATGAATATTTTCAATAAACAGTCATAGTTCTCACTCTCAGTTAATGAGAATTATTTAATTTTTATTTGCTCAGTATACAGAAGGAATGAAGTTTTATGTCTGGCTGTAAACTTAAGTGTTATTTTATCCTGGACAGGCTAGGTTTTGACATATTTACCTTATATGTAACATGAACAGTCTAAGTAATGATAAACTTGCCTTATATGTACCAGGAATGATGATCTGAGTAATGACATATTTACCTGATATAGGTTATAATGTACCCTGGATAATCTAAGTCACAACATATTGACCTGATATAGGTTATTGTACCCTAATGATTTAAGTCACAACATATTTACCTGATATAGGTTATTGCACCCTGGGTGAACTAAGTCATGACATATTTACCTGACAAGCATTATTGTACCTTTAGATGATCTATGTGATGACATATCTATCTGATATGCATTACGTATACTGTACCCTGGATGACCTTAGTCAGGACACATTTACCTGATATGCATTACTGTATCCTGGATGATCTAAGTCATGAAAAATTTACCTGATATGCATTGTTGTACCCTGGATGATCTTAAGTCATGACATATTTACCAGATATAGGTCATTGTACCCTGGATGATCCAAGTCATGACATATTTACCTGATATGCATTGTTGTACCCTGGATGATCTTAAGTCATGACATATTTACCTGATATGCATTGTTGTACCCTGGATGATCTTAAGTCATGACATATTTACCAGATATAGGTCATTGTACCCTGGATGATCCAAGTCATGACATATTTACCTGATATGCATTGTTGTACCCTGGATGATCTTAAGTCATGACATATTTACCAGATATAGGTCATTGTATCCTGGATGATCTAAGTCATGACATATTTACCTGAAATGTGTTATTGTACCCTGGATGATCTAAGTCATGACATATTTACCTGATATGCATTGTTGTACCCTGGATGATCTAAGTCATGACATATTTACCTGATATAGGTCATTGTACCCTGGATGATCCAAGTCATGACATATTTACCTGATATGCATTGTTGTACCCTGGATGATCTAAGTCATGACATATTTACCTGATATAGGTCATTGTACCCTGGATGATCTAAGTCATGACATATTTACCTGATATGCATTATTGTACCCTGGATGATCTAAGTCATGACATATTTACCTGATATGCATTATTGTACCCTGGATGATCTAAGTCATGACATATTGCTGAGGTTATGAGTATAAGTATATCAATATCATCAAGTAAAGATGGTAGATTTATTAGCCATGTTAAACCATACATCTGAAAACAAATCAATTACAACATTGAAATTAATACACGTGCTTCAAGCATGTAAAAGCATGTAAATTGATTGGTTGAGTGTTTGAATCGAGATTGTGATAAAATGGGCTCAAAGTCTGTAATTTATTTTTTTTTTATTTATTTGATATTATAATATAATATACAACATTTATTATATATGATTATTTAAAATTATCACCTTAATTTGCAGACATCAGTTAATTATCTAAGAATGTCATTATCGTTACCATGGTGATAGTAACAACAAACATTTTGCATTTTTGCATTATTTATTTGGACTCAAACAATTTTTTTTATTGTGGTTGTTAATACTATATGTAAAGGAATTAAAAAAGAATAGATCTAATTTTTATTGAAATGGGATTACATAGCTTACAGAATCCCGTTATCAATATATAATAACCAATTGTACCTGAACGCAATGTTTGTCAGTAGGAAATAGGTTCAGTCTACATGATCATAGTTGCTTGCTTACTATGTAAGTTTTCCATTACACTATATTATATTATACTCTTAAAGTACATACCATCTGGGTTACCATAAAACAATGCTTGAAGTTGTGAAAAGGCACTTGATTATAATTTTTATATACTTCATATAACCATTGTTGTAACACTGGCATCTAAAATATAACAATATCTCAGTAATTAAAACAATGTATTTTAAGGCTTCCGATAAGGTGCATCCGAATGTCCTGGATGCATAAAAATCTGATACAATCTCAAGATAATAAAGTGAATCATTCAGCCTTACAAATGTAGTTAAATCATTGGGCCACAGAGTATATTTTTTTCAATATATGTCAGATTAAAGTGGCAAATTTTTTAATGATAGTAATTGAAAGTTTTGTTATGAATTTATTTTTATCCATTTGTTTGTTTACTGTGTTTAATGGTGTTATATAATTATTCTTGGTTGATCTTATTGCAATGTGGAACGTATTCAGCTCTAAATGCATTCACAATACATAACCATTTCAATGAAACCAATTAATAATTAAAAGTAGGTCACAACAACTTAAATTTTAATTCAGTTTCATCCTATTACTAACAGTCATAAAAAAATGATCTTTCTAAATAACATATAGAGATTATGGAAAGAAAGTTGATGATGACTACATCAAGACTGCTATACCTCAAGGCTTTTCAAGTGAGACAAAGAATCATCTGGCTATATTTAATGTTCAAAGCTGACTTACAAATTACCAATTATACTTCAATCATTTTAAAAAAAAAAATGAACTAAGACACGTCTTCAAGATAAAATAATTTATTTTGTGATTGCAAGATCTAACATCTTAAAAGATATACTTTAATTGAATTTATGATGGCTGTGATTGTTTACATAAAATAGGAAAGGTGTGGTAATAAAGGCACAATACAGTTTAAACAAAAAACACTTGACTACAGTTTGATTACCTCTATATTAAACTTAGATATAAACCCTAAGTCTATATACATTTGTCTTAATAAAATCATCATCTCTGGATCATCCCACTGCCAATTATCAAACGTCGGTTTACGTAAATACTGCCGCACTTCATCTGTTACTTGTACATTACTGTAAATATATCACAATTTGTTTTATATCAGGCTATATAAAAATTTTGTGTTTCTAAGGAATTCACCAATACAAATTGGGGTATTTCTAAAGGAGTATGTTGAATTTCTAAAGGATATGTTGTTAGCTAATTTAAATACAGAAAACGGGGGTTCATGTTTTGAAACTAGAGACCTTTGAAAAGTTGAGTATATTTTAACACTTTAATATGTGTCAAAAAAGACACATTAGCAGATGGCCCATGGATTAAAAACAGTTCTGCAATATGCAGCATTGTATGCCTGTAACACCTTTGTCAAAATTCAGGGTTTTTTTGTCCTATATTAATGTTATTTTACTGTATTTGTGACAAACAGAAGTTTTACCATGGTGTTCCTGATTTTTTCCTGTTCTGCACATCATTATTAGACGTAAATTGTACAAGTTTCATTTAAATTCCTTATACCATCAAAGAGTTAATCTCAGTTATGAACAGGAAAATAAGACCTTTCTCTTTGACTTGTGATTCTATACATTGCCTACTACACATCACAAATTGACACACATGTATTGGAGGGGTCATAAAATCCTTCAAAGCCTTTAGAGTTATAAATCTGGACACTTTAATGTTAACAAAGGCCTCAAATTTTGTGTTCCTAATACTTTGACCTTTGACCTGGACCTCTGTTCAGTGTGCTCTGCACACCTTCGGAATATGACAAATGGTTATGGCAAGTTTTATTCAAAATCTTTATACTTTCAAGATGTATAAAGAAGAAAATGTCAATGTATGGACACTGTGATGCAACTTATTCATTGTTATTCATAAAAATCATTGGTCAGTTTCAGTATTACTTGGGAAAGGATGACCAGTCATTAACAAACAAAGCCAACCCAATTTTTTAGTTATAGTTCTTTGTCAGATTTCATCTTCATATATCAAATTTTACAGTTTTTCAATTCCATATTCAATGAAAATAGAAATGATTTAAGAAACACTGTAGAATCATTAAATGCAACAAGAATTCCATGGATTTAAATGTTTCGTCTGGTTAGTTTTTGATTGAGTAGAAAATACAATACTTTAACATAAACTTTCACATTTTCACACGCCACTGTCGCCGTTGACACCAGAAAAGTAACACTAAGTCTCGACTTATATAGCAATGCCAGGCTCGACAAAACCATTGTTTTAAAGCCAGACTTTTGTTATGCAATTTTATGACCACATGATACCCTGCACTGACATTGTAAATGCCAACATTAAGGGTAAAGGTCTTGATGAACATTATAACTCTATAATCAGAAAGATAGACTCATTGAGCTCAAAAAATACATTAACAAAAATTTTACTAGCAACATTAAAAGTAAAAAGAAAAAGTCATTTAAGAGACTGTATTTAAAATTACCAGTCCTTAAAGGCCACCTGTTTATAAAGGCCAATAAAATTCTATCCCAGTTGCTCTTTATTCATATTGTTGAACCTGTATATAAAGGCCACCCTGTCCATAAAGACCATGTACTGATTCCCATGGATGACGTTTATAGACAGATTTGACTGTTATTGGTTTTTGTTTTAACTTGCTTACAATCCTGACTTTTTTCACTAGGTGAAACCTAAACACACATGTTTCGTTTTGGCCTTTTTTAAACTAACCAGTAGTTACATATTGAGACTGTTTATAAATGATTCTGACTGTTTATTCTATAAAACACTCTTCAATTATAATATTATTCCAAACCACCTTTTTTTACTTAGTAACATATAAATTAGCTTCCTTAATTAACAGCAACACCTGATTCATATTATTTATAAAAGAAAACCTGAAGCCTATTTTAAAATAAATAATTTATGTAACACTTAACAATAAACAATCTGTGTTTGTAAGAGTACTTGGGAGGTAGGAGGGCTGCAAAATAAAGGCTAATGATCTGAATGCAATGGTACAATTCTGATTAATATACGGCATCTCACATGGCCCTTTAGTGAAAATGTCTCAGCTTCATAACAAAAAGAGAGAACCAAAACCAAAGATTTCATACAGAATACAAAGAGGTGGAATACTAACTTATCTTACTCCATGCAATGATACGATACTAGTTCATACATATGACATGGCCCTTTTGTACAAGTGAGCTTGAAGAAAAAGAAGTGAATATAAAACTTTTGCATACAGATTACAAAGAGATGGAATATATTAATTTATGATACAATTTATCGTTAATTCACATCACATGGCCCTTTAGTACAGGTGAGTTTCATTAAAAGAGGTGAATCTCAAACTACTATATCTAGATTAAAAAGAGATTTTAAAAAATTATTTATCTAACTGCATACAATGATAAAATTACTGGTCAACATGTATCACATGGCCCTTTAGTACAGGTGAGCTTCATTAAAAGAAGTGAATATAAGACCATTGCATACAGAGACTATGAAGAGATGAAATATTAATTTATCTTACTGCATATAATGATACATTACTGTTTAATTTATATCACAGCCCTTTAGTACAGGTGAGCTTTATTTAAAGAAGTGAATATAAGGCCACTTCACACGAGAGTATGAAGAGATGAAATATTAATTTATCTGACTGCATGCAATGATACAAAATACTGATTACATATCTCATGGGAGATATGTATTTTATTATAAAAGAAAGATACTGCTAACTGAAAAACATGCACTAGGAAACAGCATATATGCAACAAAAGAACATGAAACAATATATACATAATTTTTTATATCAAAGAACTTCACTGACATTGAAAACTAATTAAAATAAAGATCTGAGAATCACTATACATGTATATGACATCTTAATCTATATTACAAAACATCGTTATCTATAAACACTTACAACAACAACAACATAGGTAAATCATTTACAAGTTTACTATAACATGTACAAGTTTACTATAACATGTACAAGTTTACTATAACATGAACAAGTTTACTATAACATGTACAAGTTTACTATAACATGAACAAGTTTACTATAACATGTACAAGTTTACTATAACATGTACAAGTTTACTTTAACATGTACAAGATTACTGTAACATGAACAAGTTACTATAACATGTACAAGTTTACTATAACATTTACAAGTTCACTGCAACATGTACAAGTTTTAACATGTACAAGTTCACTATAACATGTACAAGTGAAGTGGGAGTGGACAAATGGTGTTTTACACCAAAGTCAAGATTTTTTTTTGCACTTGTATCACAGCTGTCAGTTCTGGGATGGTGGAGAAAACTGGAGTGCTTGGAAAAAACCATCAACCTTCAGCAAGCAAATTGATAATTTTTTTTTACACAAACATCTGCCTAAATTGATAGGGACTGTGATCAATAAGCATGTTCTTTAGACCACTCGGCCACTGAGTCCTCTTAAACATGTACAAAAAATGTAAACCAATATCATGATCACTATCATGATGGACAAATATTTATTTCTAAATTCCAAAAAGATATAGGAAATAGATGAAAGTCTTCAATAGTGAACTTATGGTAACTATATTATAGCATGTGTTGCTAGAATATGTCTACACAGTTTCCTGTTATTACTTAATTTGAGGGTAGCACTCAAAGATACCAAGACAATGGTAATGGTAATATAAGTTATGTTCATTCTGACTTAATCTTTGTCTTTACCCATACATGATATAATTTTACTTTGCGAGGAAAATTACTTCAGACCTTAGTTATGTTTGTATGATAGTTTTCAACAGCTTAGCACATTAACTGACTGAGCTTGATTTAGTACCTCCTTTTGTTATTAATATCAAATCACAGTAATGTTGCTTTGTTAATGTTATATTTGCCTTAATATTGCAAATGGAAACAGCATGAAAGTATTAGCTAGTACTACTAGTTTGTAATACCCCTTCCAACACCAGGTTTATGGTACAAAAATTGTTCTGACTCTACATTCAGTCCTTAGGCATAAACTGTATTAGGGTCGGAGAAAATTCTAACTGTAGCTAGTAATAGATATTTTAAATGTTGTCTGTCAATATTTTCATATTATTATTATTATTATTATTATTAATATGGAATTAGAAATTATCTGTAAGTAATGCTGACAAACAGAGAGAAAAAAATTGTTACAACATATTGAAACCAATTAAAATATCTCTCTTCAAAGTGTAAACTAACAAAACAAATATACGTCATTTGTATTCTTTTTGTGCTTGGCCAAAAAAACTGAAGATTTCTTTTATTCAAACTAATGAGGTTTTCATATTTGTCATAATTCCCACTAGTGAATTTTTACTACAGGACATGATTATTTATTGTTTATATACAAGAAATAGCAATCCTCAGTAGATTTAAAGATATTTCCATTTTTCTTTCCTATATTAAAGCCAGTCAATATTTTGAATTCATAAAATTGATTTCAATGATCTATAGAATTTCTTAATTACTTTCCACACATAAACGCAGGTATATATAAGTTTTATAAAATGTATATATGTTTTTAGCGTCTTGACAACATTTTAAATAAAGAATAATTGACTTGCTATATAGGACAATAAAATATTTGACCTATATTTATAATTGGGTGTAAAATATAACAATAGAACAATAACAATGGATTATTTGGATCGTTAAAGATATTTTCTCTTAAATACATTTTGTAAATAACAGATGTTTTAATTTGTATTGACTATATCAGCCTTTTTTCGGTTGCAAACCACTTAAAATTAAATTAAGAGCAGTCTCTTATCTTAACTTTTTAATCATTAACAGAAAAAAACCATGTTAATTTCAAAACTAATAATAAGATCATTCAGACCTTGACAAAGTTGGTTTTCAATCAGATTTATTTTTAAATGACAAGTATGACAGTACAAATACCGTACTATACCTTAATTATTATGTAAAAATTGTAAAAAAAAAAAAAAAAAAAAAAAAAAAAAAGAGAGAGAAAAATTTCAATTTTTGCTGGTATTAAAATTTACGGCAGCCAGCTGGTTGATTATGGTGTGTAGAAGTGAGAGTTGGATGTTCAATTTTACTGTGTTTTATTTTTCACAAAGAGTAGCAGCTTTTTTTATATTAAAGCAAAAAATATTTAGTTTTTATTTTACTGTCAATAATGTTTGTTATTCTTATTCACATTGGTGACCCCCCCCCCTCCCCCCATATTTTTTAATTGTTTTTTTTGGTTTTTGATTTTTTTTTAATTACAATAACAATTGACAAGAAATAAAACAGAAAAATCAGTAAAACCATTCACCAAAAAATCAAATCAATATATTTATGGATGACTAAATAGCTATAATGTAAACAGTTTTGCTAGATTGACTTTTGAATTGAAACACAGTCAGTGCAATCTTCTTCTCAAGTACAGGACAAAATATCATGTCAGCGAAATGGCTACAAAAATTACCCAACTGACTCAATCACAAGTCAGATAGTCACAAGTGCTCAATAATTTCATCTAAAAAAGGCTCTTATAATGTAGTATAGAGGGGTATTTTTGTTGGATGCAAATTTTGGCATATTTTGGCTGTAATATCTAAATTGTCAAAATAAAAATCAAGAAAAAATTTGTGTACTAGTGGACCATCAATCAGAATATTGCTCGGTCTTGTACCTCAAAAAAAACCTCTGATATAGTTGAACCTCATTTTATCTACTTTTGAGCATGTGATGTAACAAATAGCGGTGCCTATGCTTGCTTGCAAAACTGTGACAGCTGAAAAATTATACTCTCGCCATAGCCAGTCATTAATATAGCAAGGGCATCTCTCATACCATAGAGGGAAATCAAGGCATCAATTTGTTTTTGCTTCAAATCTATGTTGAGTTTCATCACTGCCTAATGCCAATATTACGATAAAACAAGGATGTCACCGTCTTGAATAAGCATGATGCTAAAATATCCAATTATACAGTACTTAACATGCAGAATTAAGAAAGATATAAGAACTCACCTCATTTTTCTAAATTTATCAAAAACACGTTTATTATGCTCTTCTGTTTTACGTATTGATTTGGTTTTATCCCAAAATGGTTTTAAAGATGTCCCACTTGATATGTCCTTGAATAATCCTAACCAGCTTAAGTGATCAACACCCTGAAAAAAAAAAAAAAAAAAAAAAAAAAAAAACATCAGTATTAATTATTTATAAAAAAAATGAACAGGCTAGGCTTAAGGACATTAAATGTTCATTAGGAAGGTTTTCAGAAACTGTAGATTTACCATTTTTATAAGATAATGAATCTAAATGGTCTCAATGCTTTTAGAGTTCAGTTACGATATAAAGTCTGTTGAAGGTTGATTAGTTGCCCGTTTATTGTTTAATGTGGCATCGGTAATTTTTCAGCTTTCCACAACTGAAACACTCTTTTTATCATTCTAGCATATTAATCAATTGCAAATGTTAGTTCTGACAAGCTTTCATGATCTACTTTGTACCATTACAAGGTTATTGGACTTTAAGCATGATTGAATACTGACCCAGAATAAAGCAGCGTAAACCACTTATGTTTTAAATAACACAGGTACCAAGCTACATGTAACCAGATAATTTCAGAATTTTTAAAGACGCATGCTTGACAAAGAGAAATCAGATATTACTTAAAAACAGCAGATTCTATTTCTTATATCAAATCTAATGATTTTAATAACTTACATAATTTATAAAAGACACAGAATATAACAAACTGTTGCTATGGTAATCGCAGTTCAATTATCTTTTAGATACTTGTTTCACATACACAGGGATTATATATATAACTGGTAATTGGTCATGATTAATGATCAAGTGATAAACTGATGGAGTCTAAAGAATGTCAAATCATGTCATAAAACTTTTAATAACTTCTAATAAAGTCACATTATTTCTCCCTAATGTCTCATTGACAAATATCAGCATTACAGAAGTTATCATTGTAAGATCATTAACTAGAGAATAGTAAAAGTCAAATGGTTACAAACACCACTCTGATGAAGCCAATAACTGAACATTAAATTTTTATAACGTGATGCCATATTTCTGTATAAATACTTAAGTGATCTCAGATTCAATTTGTTTGATAATTGGGTTGACAATGTTTCAATGAAGTCTTTCCACCGAGGAATTCTCTCTAAAAGAAATAAATCTCCTAGTGATTTCTTTTCTTGGAAGTGTAAAGAATTTTTCAAAGAATGGCCTCTCTCTCTCTCTCTCTCTCTCTCTCTCTCTCTCTCTCTCTCTCTCTCTATATATATATATATATATATATATATATTTTAACATTTCCTAAGATGTTTGGCTGTCTAAATGATTATACAAGTTTATGTATAAGTTTGTCCATCTACTATTAACCCATTATAATTTGCACAGTATATATAATGGTCCAATATCATCTTACCTATTTACAGATTTTTACAAAGTTTTCGACTTATACAAGTACTTCAAAGTAAAATCATCACAATCGATACATCAGTCTCTACTTCATAAAAACAAGAATATACAATTGATCAGTTCATTAAGCTGATTAATGTTTTAGTGATGAACTTTGTGAAGAATCGAGGAAGTGTAAATAACTGAGGAATAAGTTGAAGCTGAATTACCGGTATTCATAAATTATGCACTGCTTTCTTTTGATGTTTATCCTTAATGATTTATTTATTCCAATTTTACTTGTTTATTCTTTAATACTTTGATGTTAAATCTACTCCAAATTCTACTAAAATATATATGTTGTAAGTACAAGATAAATTGAGATAATCATGTCAATACCTATCTTTTTATTTTTATTTATATTTTACTAAACAAAAAATACTAACTCTCTCTCTCTCTCTCTATCTCTCTCTCTCTCTCTCACATATCTTATTGCTATTATAAAGTTTATTTAGATCTCTCGCTCTCTCTCTCTCTCTCTCTCTCTCTCTCATATCTCTCTCTCTCTCCCTCCCTCTCTCTCTCTCAGATATCTTATTGCTATTACAAAGTTTATTTAGAAATGTTTAAAATAATTATGAAAACAATAATAATAATTTTATTTTATATATCTTTAAATAAATTATTTATTTTTATTAAGCTTTGTTACCTTTTAAAGATATCATATTCCTCATGCTCCTCAATTCTTTACTGGTACATGTACTTAAAACATAAAACCATGTACTCTCTCTCTCTCTCCCCCCCTTCTCTCTCTCTTACTAAAATATATATCACATTCTACAATTCTATTGTTAAAACTATATGTACTCTAAGTTTATTTCTTTCTCTCTTATTGAAATATATTATCTATATATGAAAGATTTTTAATTTTTTTTTTAAATAAAATTCCTACAGATCATGTTCATTATTAATACAGAAGGCTTAAAACAACATTATTCCCCTCAATATATAACAAAATATAATCAAATAACCATTAACATTCATGTCACATAAAAATCTCTGTAATAAATGTGTTATCATCTTGTAAATAGATTACAGTACAGACTTTCTTCCTTTAAAACATCAGTAACAGCCACTGTACCAAATGTAACTTCTCCGTATATCAATCTTCTTTAATGTAGTTTGAATGTGATTAAAACAGCCATTTTATTATATG
>CM056597.1:40660153-40754299 GCA_029721355.1 Tegillarca granosa | reverse complement strand
CAGCCCAATTCTTTACAAGTTCATAAAGACATTGGAAAATTACTTTATTTTTACATTTACAATATTTATTAAAAATGATTTTATATCCGACTCACATTTTTTTCATTGAATTTTGAAAACGGTTTGGAAAAGCACTGCTGGTGCACCTTCTCAGAAAAATGGGTCGTCCCATGTCATTCAAAAAGAACATTTGACATCTGATCCCGCTCACATGTAACTAACATTTGACATCTGATCCATGATCAATCTAGATATGAATTACATGTATTTACCAAATTTGATAAAATATCAACAAACATGAATTACAAGTGAAAATTGAATAAACAATAAAAAGATGGATGAATGGATGCCATTGAAAATTCTATACGTCAGTTTAGAAAACGTTTTCCCGCAATCTGCGGGTAAAGTCTATGACGTCACTGTTCGCACGTGGAGCATTGTCTTTATGAAGTTACAAAGTATAGTCGACGTCAAATACTTTATTGAAACAAGAATAATGTAATTGTAAATATTTGACCGTTATGTCATTTTTTTGTTTCATGAACCTTCTGTTTTTTATCTTTTTAACCAGGACCAAGTACCAGCATGATAGCCTTAGTTTTGGCGGCCACATTATTCAAGTACTTAAAGGATCTATAACTTGCTGACATTATTTAAAAGGGTATATAATCTTCTAACTACAGGTATAATTGTTTTTTTGTTAAATTAATTATGTTGTAAACCAAGAGTTGTCTCCCATTGGTTTGTGACATTTTTGAACAGTTGGTTAGTAATTAAGTTATTTTACGTCATATCTGCAATTTTTCAGCTATTGGAGACGAGAGCAAAATGAATAATCTCTTAGAATTCAAAGAACAAGTTTATGCACGAAATGTGTGAGTGTGTATTATGGTCTGCCTTGTATAAGCACCTATTTAGGGCGACTCTTTGTTAAAGTGCTACGTAACATACCACACTCCCAATACATTATCCTAGCATCTTGTTAACCATTCGAAACCTTGTCCTCTTTATGTCGAACGCAAGGCCTTGGTATTATTTCAAATTTTAAAGTCTTATGTATTAACAGTCCAGCGTTCGAACCGACGACCTCCCGCTCTTGAGGCAGAAGCTCTACCAATGAGCGTCCACTTAACGCATCTGATACTACAAGTTACATTTTGATCGATAATTTACAATTAATTCCTTTGTCAATTTCCAATGCTTGGCGTAATGTTAAATATTTCGAAGCGGATTTCGTAAAATATTTTGCGTGAAGTCAACAGAGGTTATTTCTATAGGTTTCTTCGCATGATTGCTGAAAATGAAAATGAATAAATGATTACATCTGATTTATTGAGTCATAGCAATTCAGTTAAATAGCTTTTACAAAAGTGGGAACGTTATCTGTTTAATTTGAGTAATATTTTGTCTGGGAGGGAGTACAGTATGTATAATCAGGTGCCATTTGCAGATTTTTAAAATTTTAAAAGATCAAATTTTACTATAATAATTTTATGAATTAGAAGTTAAAAATTAAACCAAATAATTTTTTCTTATATTTTCAGATTAACGCCAACATGGATCATTTCACACCTGAACAAAGAATAACATGGAAAAAAATTATCAAAATTGCTACTTTTCGAATGGCTTAAGAGAATACAACTTGAAAAAAACATATTGGGAATTGAATGCCCATTGTAGAAGTAAACAAAAAATGTAAAAATAACCAATTAATATGTTTTGATAAAAATTTTTATAAAAACTATTTGTTTGTTTGTTCAAGTTTTGTAAATAAGAGTTTTGATGATCCTGAATACTGTAAATGTACTTATTTTCGCGCAATCAAATTTTAGCGCAAATGCCATGTCGTCACTAATTCGCGGAATCAAAATTTAGCACACTCACGGTTGGTAGAATTCAATTTCCAGTAGCAGATAAATATTACGTGTATAAAAGAATTCTAGTAATTTAATTCGATGATTAAACTTGTATTGTACGTAATTAAGTACTTACAAAATAAATGTGTATATTTTTCATTCACTTGCAATTCAAAATGTTGAAAAATTGGATTTTGCGGTCGTAAGTCACTGAGTGCTACATATTTCAGCAGGTTAGGCCATAATTATATTACTGCATCAAATCATCTTTATTTGCGATAATCATAAATTAGCGCGAAAATCGATAAAATAAAGATTACCACTAAATAAAGTACATTTAAAGTAACTGTCATGTATTTTTTAAATAACAGAAAATACATGACTATTAGTTGCAAAATAGATAGGATGATTGGGACCCAGCAAACATGTTGAATACTATTTGTTATCATAAACAATGAATCTATAACTTAAAGTCGGGACTATATTGTTTAATAGACTAAATTTGTTAATCCAATTCAATTTTTATGTTATTCGCTTCATGTGTCTTGTTCAGAGATACTTTTTGTTATTGTCTACTTATGGCGTCATAGTGTTTTTGACAGTGGGCTATTCACATTGTCATAGAAATTCAATATTAAGAATGTTTGATGTTTTTAGTTACTTGAGCCTAGTCGTAATTTAAAACCACTGTGATTCCGAAATTATATATATGTCTTTAAAAGGGTATATGTTCAAACGGATTTACATGTCTATTTTACCTTGTTTACCAGTATTTAAAGTGGTACCCAATGTTTTACTTTGTGCAGAAATATTCTTTGGTAATCGCGGATTTGCATAGCGATTTCTTGTAAAAAACTCGTCTCAAGTAATTGAAAATAAAATCAAGTAAAGTTTAATATATTGTTTAACATAAAAATTGTGAAATGTCCCATGTCACAAACACAGTGAGAAATTGTAGTAAATCATTACAAATTTCTGTATCCGTTAGTTCTTCACATATAAATATTCAACAAAAATACCTGGTTTCATTTTGATGTGCGATGTATGAACATTTCAAAAATCATTCCTCATCATTGACACTAGGGGCCAAAAAGTTGATAGATAACAAAGATAATCCAAACATTTGAAAAACTATTGAATCCAAAGTTTCCAAAACTATATGAATTCAGAACCAGCTAAACAATGCTTTTCATGAGGAAACAAACCTTAGTTTTATATAAATTACAAAAATTAAGACGGCTGAATATTTGCTACATTGTACATTTTCTGATGGAAACTAATGGAAAGTATACTTATGTCTTTTGAAATTAAACAATACCTCCAAATTTTGTTGACATTAAATGTTGTATCATATAAAACTTTATTGATTCGGTAACCACATAATGTGTTTGTATTGCCTGGTTCTCTTGTAGTTTCAAGGCACATTGGTCTTAATCTTATGTCTGAGCTTTATTTTTTTTTCGATTGCCATCGCGTATAAACGAAACAGTTTGATGTGACGTCACTAACATACATTTATGGCAAAAATGTGCAAAACTTAGTATTATGTCGTAAAATACACTTAAGTACAAGTTTCTATTCGGAAAGTCAGAAAATCCAACAATTCGTTAAATGTATCCTTATAAGTGAAGTGTTGGTTTAACACAAGGACTAACACCATCTAAACGTTTTTTGTACTGGGTATTATTTGTCTGACAATTTCTTTTCGTTTTATCTACTAAACTTAAAACACGCACGGAATATCACAAATATATTAGAGTATATCATTGAAAAAATCAGTATTTTATTAATTTAACAAACAAACACATCAATTTACACAATAATTTATTTTGAAAAAGTAAACATTGAAATAAATTAAAAACAAAAACAAAATACAAATAAATATAACAAGTACGATTAAGAAATGATCTATGAATATAACTTAAACTTCCCATTTTTTCTTAGCCTTTACGTTTTTTTGGCATATGCGATCCTCTGTGCTGCAGTATAATCACAAGTGTGAAGTATCAATCACCTACACGTAGTTTTTGAAGACATGCATGATTGTTGTGTTCTACCAAAATCATTCCATATTCCTTTTTAAATTCACAAATACGCAGCTATAAATATGATTTAATTGTTTTGAACTTTGGACCCTCTTTTCATTATTTATTTGGAAACTATTATATTTTTCAAAACATACCATCCAACAAAACGACATTAAACTGATATGGAAGGACATTTGAAGCTTCTTGTAAATCTAAAATTAAATAAAATATCAGAATTTAGTAAAAAAAAAATAATTAAAGACATCTAAAATTAAAATGCTTAAAAGAAAAGGTCTCTCAAATTTCCCACTGGTGAAAACTTAAGAAAAAAAAAAAAAAAAAAAAAAAAAACAACTCGAGATTAATTTTACACATAACTTAAAGAAAAGGTCTCTCAAATTTCGCACTGGTGAAAACTTAGAAAAAAAACAAACTCGAGATTAATTTTAAAGATAATGTGTATTTGGAACAAAATATAATCATTTCGATTGAAAATGCAACCATTCTGCAAAAGCTTGTCAGATTGTCCCAGTATGCTTTTATATCTGCAATTTGATATTAGAAATTACAAACAGAAAATATTGCTTCATATACATGGACAAATAAATCATTAAAAAAACCGTTAAAATATGATATTAATACCTATATAAAAATCTACTCAGCTTGTGAAATAGATCTTTGACAGTAAAACAGAAACAATTGCCATTAAAAAGGAACCTGTAAATAAGAAGATATTAATATCAAAATTTAACGAAATGATGTCAAATAAAATGTCAGTTGTTATAGCAGTTTTATTTTATTTTAATTCGGCCACAATGCTTTCCGAGAAAGAGACATATATTATTTTTTGTTACTGGTGTAGAAATCAAAGCTTTGTTATTTTGTCACATAATTTTATCGATAGTGCGATAGTTGTTTCATACAAGATACCGAAACCCAACCTCTTTTAATTTATTACAGAATTCCAACAACATAGTAATTGAGTAAACGTCAAAATTTAATAGGAATGTTTCTCTTCCATGTCTTAATGTCGCAATAATGCCAACTAACTGAAGTGGGAGAACGGCTACCTGTAGATTTGCTTATTAAATAATGATGGAATATAGAACTGTCAGTTTATTTCTTGAAGGATGTAATACGAATCTGAAGCTGGAATGAGCAAATTTGGTAACAATCAGATCAAAACCAAATACACAACGAAGATCCCAAATTGAATACAACGACATACTACTATAAAATTCACTATTTTTCGAAGGATACAAATAGCAATATGGTATCAACTTGCATTGTTCAAGCAATACATTGTTACCATGGCCATCGTTTTAATATCCACCTTTTAAACAAGATGAATAATCTTTGTACTTAGAAAGAACAAACGCAACCGAGAATGCTATACACACTACAAATGTAATTTACTGACGGGAACGGACAAAAACACAATAAAACATTAAAGACTTTGATATTGTAGCTATTGACTATAAATCATTGATAAAGAGTTATATTTACCTTTTGAAAAACAAGGGATTGCTGATCTGAAAAAAATTATGAATAATATTTGTAAACTTATCATCAAGCCTTGCAACAACAATGCCATATTGTTGACACTGTAACACTGTAATTCATGGGGTATTTCACAAAAAGTGAGACAAACAATGTTAGGAGATCAAGTTTGGCAAACTGTACGATACTGTATATCAATTCACATTGCTGATAAAAAAAATTATTCATAATCCTAACTTTTTTTATTGAAACTTTTTAAAAAGAATTCACATTAATCATATTCCATGAATTCTGAGACGACAGACGTTTCTAATATCATCAAAAGTAGTTCTTCTTTTAGCTCATATAAGACTACTTACTTCTGTCATAGCTACATATATATCCATAAAACCAGACAGCTCTATTACAATCTGAACTAATCCAGGTTCCTTCTGAGTCAAATGCCATAAGTATACATTCTTCATCTTCTCTTGGATTTGGATATCCCATTTTCCAGTAAGTAAAAGTACTGTTCTCACCTACAGATAATGTTACATGGTAGTTTATAGAGATGTAAATATATTAACTTTGAGTGTAAAAGTAAACGATATGATTTTTAAATCCAACTTGTAGTCCAAAATAGCTTCACTGGAATATATATATAAACATTCTAGGGTTTAAAATATCATGAACATAAAATTAGAACAGATCAGGAATAATTAGATATGGGATCGTTAGCTGATTGAAAATAAAATAGTGAAGACTATTACCTGTTATCCAAGTACGGCTTCTGTCTGTTCGTTTTACTGTTCCGCCAATCCAGTAATGGGGTCGATCTGCAATGTCTCCCTTATCTATTAGTATTAAACCTTGCTGGTATAAAAACACATGGGTCTCATTGTCAGTGACAGCTGCTAAATTACCACCAAATCTCTCGCAGTCGATTTGAGCCAAATTGAAAATAGTGTCATGTTGAGCGAAGTAGAAGCAGTATTTCTCATTGGCGACAACAAGTGATGTTACATTATTCAAACCAGGTGGACAACCATATACTACAACGAATATATTAACAATGTCATATTTGGTGGTACTCAATGGAAATTAGAGTTTTATTATCAAAATGATATTGGCGTTGAACAATAAAAGAGAATTGTTGATGTGGCATAAATATCATTTCTAGTCAGAGTTAATAGTTCTATTCAGGCTTTATATAAAATAAACATGTATAATATATTGAACATACATGGGACAGCTTTAACAACATTTTTAAAATTAGGCACGTTTTAGATATATAGAACATAAACCGTCCCTAAAGAAAATAAAGACCGTTCCTGAAATGACATAACCCTTCCTTAAGCAGATATAGACCGTTCATATGTTTTAATGATTTTGTTAATGTCCGCCTTTTTATTAAGATATGGCGCAATTGTATCCTTTAAAAATGATGGCAATATTGAGTTTTTTGATTTGTGTCTCAGTAATAAGTTAATTGTTTATATATAACGTATGTGGAAGGTCGGGGTTCGAACACCGACCGGGTCTGACCAAGACTTGAAAGTTGGAACTGACTGTTCTTTCGCCAAGCACTAGACATTTAGAAATGTAAGTCACGGGAGACCTGAAAAACTGATGACGTGGCACGTTAAAGAACCATTCCTGCACATTGTCCTAAGCGCACGTCAAAAACAAACATTACTGAATTAATAAATTAATTAAACACCAAAACAACATTCCTTATCATCTGATATATATATATTTATATATGAAGTTGATTTTCATTTGGGTCATTGAAAAATGGTCCGAATGGACGCTGTGCACATTGTGTAGTTCGCAATAAGCATTTTGTCCAATAACACAGCCGTAAGCCGTATCTGGCTTTTAAACGTCTACATAAATGTAATTGTGCTGGAGATAATCCTTTTCCATTCAACGGTGTGTTCCTGTAATCTATTAGAAATTTTTATGGGTCTGTACTTTTTCAGTCTGAACATATATTTCAGCATGACCATTACTTTGTGGAAAATGAAGGCTAGTTATTGTACATACAAATCCATAGTCTTTTGCAAATTTCTTAAACTTCCTGCTTGAAAACTAGGGTCCATTATCTGTAATTAACTCATCCATATAATCAAACCTAGCAAGTTTGTTCAAGTGGCTCAGTGGTTAGCGCTCCCACCTATCACCAATGCGACCGGGGTTCGATTCCCAGCGTCGTATGTGATAAGGTATGAGGTCACCTGCTTGAGCACGTGGGTTTTTCTCCGGTTTCTCCGGTTTTCCTCTCACAATAAGACCTCACGCGCGCTACAATTCGGGCCAACGAGCTAGATTAATATAAGTTGCACAACTTGTTTCTAAATCGTTGTAAAAGAAATAAAGTTTACACTAAACCTAGCAAACTCTTAGCGTATTTTGCTACTTCAATTGTTTGTCAAGTTCTTCAACTTCAGGCCATTTTGAGTAGTAGTCAATAGTTAGTAGATACTGTTTACTGTGATACTCTAATAAATCCGCACCAACTTTAAAAGATGATCGATTTGGAATTTCACTAGATTTCATTTGCTCTTTATAATTTGACTTTCGGTTGTTGACAGCACGTTTCGCACTTTGAATGTCAGTTAACATACTCGGCCAATACATAAATTCTTAAGCTCGAGTTTTACAATTCACAATGCCTTGATTGGTTTCATGAACAAAATCCAGCATTTCTTTGAGTAATCCAACTGGAATGATTAATTTCAGTCCCTTATACATTAGCCAATCTACACATGTAATTTCATCTCTCATATTACAATCATTTCAATTCTTGTGGAACCTAATCTCTATGGTCTGGCCTTACTCAGTAAGCAGTATTTTGTGCCGTCGGAAAATGTATCATTTAGCAAAATTGTCAGCAGTCTTAATTTTTAATTTTTTTTAAAAACTAAGGTTTGTTCCCTTATGCAAAGCATTCCTTAGCTGGATTTGGATTCATATAATTTTGGATTTTAGATTTATCAATTTTCAACTGTTGGGGCTTACATTTTTTCTATCAAACTTTTCGGCCCCTAGTGTGACTGATGAGAAATGATTTTCCGAGATGTGCACATATAGCACATCAAAATTTAACAGGTATTTGCTAAATATTTTGTACAACATCTTTCAAACTTTTAAGTAGTCTTATTTACAGTTTGCTGTTGAAATTCATGATATCTTTCAGCAGCTATATGAAGATGAGATTTAATATACGCTAGATTTTATACAATTCAATATCAGGAACTAACTACTCTTTCGACTCGTTTAGGAACATCTTTGATAAATTATCCGATACAAACATACATTTATCTGGTTTATACTTGACTGTGTAACTGAAGACTAAACCTTTATGAGGCAGTGTTTCATTTAGAGGTTCCCTAAAATGTTTTAGTAAGGGTTGTGATCACATTTTAATATAAAGTGTCTACCATACATATAGTTATGGAACTAATGGCATCCGAAAACTATTGCCAGAGTTTCCTTCTCAATTTGTGCATACTTTTGAGTTATGTTTCATGCCCTTGATGCATATGCAACTGGTTGTTCATTTTAAAACAGTGCAGCTCCGAGATAATTTGAACTGGCATCGACTTTTTAAACAATGTCAGCTTTTGAATCATAGAAAGCCAAACCTGGAGCATTTGAAGCTAACACCTTGAGCTGGCAGAAACTTGCTTCTTGTTCTCGTTCAGTGCACTGCCTTCCGGCATATTTGGAAGAAATTTGCTTAAATATGTAATAAAACCCAAGAAAGTTTGAAGATCTTTTCTTGTATGAAGGTCGTTCCATATCTGCCACTGCTCAGACTTTTTTTCTGGATTTTTACTAATGACGTGACCTACAAGCTTACTTCTTCTTTACGGAATTCACATTTTGATTTACTTAATCTTAAGTGGTATAGCCATGCCCTATTTAGTACTTGTTGTAACCTTTTATCGTGTTCCTTCATATCATATCCCTAAATCAAAATATCGTCTATGATAACTTCTTTGTGGGTTCATATTGTCGAACTATGACACCTAATCTCTAAATGTTCTCTAGTTCTAGTATAAAGGAAGCAATTTGATGTGAAGTCACTTATTTATGGCAAAAAGTCAGAATTATGACTTTAAAATTGAAAACCAATTTTGATTTAACAATTAAGTACATCTTTCTATTCGGAAAATCATAAATTCAGAAAATCGGTAAATTTACCTCTATCAGTGAAGTGTAGGTTTAACACAATAACTGACATCATCTACACGTTTTTTGGTACTGGGTATCAATTTTCTGACAATATTTACGTTATCTACTAAACCTCTTCTTAAAATACACGGAATATCAGGAATGTAAAAGAGTATATAATAAAAAAATCAGTATTTTAATGAATTTAACAAACAACACATCAATTTATACAATAATTTATTTTGGAAAAGTGAACATTAAAATAATACAACAAATTTACAAAAAAATTGAAAAATATACAAAATACAAATATAAAAAAGAACGGTTAAGAAATTATTTGTGTACAACTCAAAACTTCCCATTTTTCCTGTAAGCCTTTTGAGGCTCTGTGCTGCAGTCTAATCACACGTGTGAAATATAAATCGCCTACACGTTGTTATTAATGACGTGCATAAGTGTCGTGTTTGTCTACCAAAATTATTTCACAATTTCTTTTTAATTCAGAAATACGCAGATGTAAACATAATTTACATGAAATTGTTTTGACTTTCTGTTCACTGTTTATTTGGAAACTATTATATTTTCAAAACGTACCATCCAACAACATTTGACTGATGTGGAAGTTCATTTGAAGCTTCTTGTTAATCTAGAATTAAATAAAATATCAGAATTAATTTTAAAAAAAGACATCTAAAATTACAAAAGTGTTAAGAGAGAAAAAGAGCTCTCATATTTTGCTCTGGTGTAAAATTTAAAAATCTCGAGATTAAACATGTAATTTAAGATTTGTATTTGGAACAAAATATAATTATTTTTATTAAAATATTGCGGCAATATCTTTAAAAGCTCGTCAGATTTTACAAAAATGCTTTCTGATATTTGAAAATATTATTTTTCATATATATATATATATATATATATATATATATATATATATATATATATATATATATATATATATATATATATATATATATATATAGACATAAGTAATTCAATATGTAAGTGAAAATATAATATAAATACCTGATTTCATGTAGAATTCGATTCAGCTCGTGGAATAGATCTTTGACAGTAAAACAGAAACAATTGCCATTAATAAGGAACCTGCAAATTAAAAGATTTAAATTAAAATCTATAATGCAAAATTAAAAACACAGAAAAATTGCAGTTGCTGTAGATGTTTTAATCTATTCTAATACGATGCTTCACAATGCTTTTCGAGAAAGAGACGTGTATTAAATTTTTTGTTTGCTACTAGTGTGGAATTCAAAGCTGTGAATTATGTCACATAATTTTATCGATAGTGAGATATTCGATTTTTAATTTTCAACGTACCTAAATTCAACCTCTTTTAGTGTGTTAAAGAACTCCAACAACGTAGTAATTGAGTAAACGTCCAAGTTTAGTAGGAATGTTTTTTCTACCATGTTTTAATGAGACAATAATGCCAACTTGTTGGAGTGGGTAAATGACGACATGTAGATTTACTGATTGAATTGTAATGGAATAAAGAACTCTCGGTTTATTTCTTAAAGGATGCAATGCAGAAATCGAAGATGAAGTGCGCAAATGTGGCAATAATCAAATCAAAACCAAATACACAACAAAGGGAACAAAATTGAATACAAAGCCATAAAACTATAAAACCCACTATTTTGGAAGCACATAAATGGCAAAATGGTATCCACTCTTATTGATCAAGCAATGATTTGTTACCCTGACCATCCTATTTCTTAACCACCTTTTGAACAAGATGAACAATATTTGTACATAGAAACAACAAACGCAACCAAGAATACTACATACCGCACCCTACAAATGCCTGTTACTGAATGAAACAACCAAAAAACCATTAAAGCACATAAATATTGGAGCTATTGACTATAAATCATTAACAAAGTTATATTTACCTTTTGAAAAACAAGGGACTGCTGAATCTGAAAAATATTGTAAAGTTAATAATATTTGTAAATTTATTATCAAGCCTTGCAACAACAATGTTTGATATGATTAATAAATTAGCTGTATCACTATAATGCTTAGGGTAAAGTAAGACCATTAACGTTAGGAAATTACGTGTCGCAAATTATACAATACTGTATGTGAGTTCACATTGGTGGATTCAAAGGGGATGAGTTGTGTGTGTGTGAGAGAGAGAGAGAGAGAGAGAGAGAGAGAGAGAGAGAGAGAGAGAGAGAGAGAGAGAGGCTTAGGAAAAAGGATATATGCACATGAAATATGCACATCTGGCGAATCAAAATTTAACTGGTATTTGTATTACATATTTACTACCCCTGAGCGGGTACCGCTGCTGGGGGAGTAAAACTCCCCGAGGGTATCCATAACTCAGTAGGCAGTACTTTGTGCTGTCAGAAAATATATCATTTAGCAAAATTTTTGAAATTAATTTAAAACTAAGGTTTGTTCCCTCATGCACAGCATTCCTTAGCTGGATTTGGATTTATATAAATTTGAAACTTTAGATTCATTATTTTCAACTGTTTGGCTTATATTCTTTATGTATCAATCTTTTCGGTCTTAGTGTCACTGATGAGGAATGAATTTCCGAAATGTGCACATCTGGCACATCAAAATTTAACTGGTATTTGTATTACATATTTACTACCCCTGAGTGGGTACCGCTGCTGGTGGAGTAAAACTCCCCGAGGGTATCCATAACTCGTAGGTAGTACTTTGTGCTGTCAGAAAATATATCATTTGGCAAAATTTTCAGTCGTCTAAATTTTGAAATTAATTTAAAACTTAAGGTTTGTTCCCTCATGCACAGCATTCCTTAGCTGGATTTGGATTTATATAAATTTGAAACTTTAGATTCATTATTTTCAACTGTTTGGCTTATATTCTTTATGTATCAATCTTTTCGGTCTTAGTGTCACTGATGAGGAATGAATTTCCGAAATGTGCACATCTGGCACATCAAAATTTAACTGGTATTTGTATTACATATATAGTAAATACATCCGTTAGCTGATCGGGCAAATGGTGAACAGTAAAAAATTATTTTTCGCGGAGGCTTCGCCAACTGGGCCCCCATCAGGCGTCTGCCTCATCCGTTTAACATCCCTGACTCCTTGTCGCTTGGGGCTTGCGCCTTGGCTTCTGAGATATCTTAATTAAAATTCTGAGCCATTTCATAAAAAATTTGGATAAGCGCCTGAATTCGTCTGAAGTCTCTCTGTATTGCCTTTGTTTACTTTTTAATGGGTATTTTTTTCAATTGTTTCTTTCATCTGTTTGTCGTTTATAATTCTAACTTAGAGAAACTTTTTCTGTATTGAAACTTGCACTTTTGTGTGTTTAAAGACTTCACATTAAACACACTCCATCAATTCAGAGATGACAAACGTTTTTAAATGCAATTTAAACACTTTCTAGCTCTTATACGACTACTCACTTCTGTCATAGCTACATATATATCCATAAAACCAGACAGCTCTATTACAATCTGAATGAATCCAGGTTCCTTCTGAGTCAAATGCCATTAGTATACATTCTTCATCTTCTCTTGGATTTGGATATCCTGTGTTCCAGTTAGTAAAAGTACTGTTCTCACCTAAAGATAATGTTACATGATGGTTTATATAGAGGTTAATATAGTTTGATATCACATTTTATATTTTGAGAATAACCGTTACAGACACTTGCATTGGAATGTAAAAAAGAAGCAGTAGCATGAGAATGTAAAAGTCAAACAATAAGATTTATAAATCCAACTTGCAGTCCGAAATAGCTACACTAGATTATATATATATATTACGAAATGAAGACAGTCTAGGGTTAAAAAATCATGTATATTTACAATAAAGCAGAATGTCAATCATTAAACATTGGTTCGTTAGCTGATTGAATATAAAAACAGTGGAGAAAAATATTACCTGTTGTCCAAGTGTGGCGTCTGTCTGCACGTTTTACTGTTCCACCAAGCCAGTAATGGGATCGATCTGCAACCTCTCCCTTATCTATTAGTGTTAAACCTTGCTGGTATAAAAACACATGGGTCTCATTGTCAGGTACAGTAGCTAAATTACCACCGAATCTGGCGCAGTCGTTTTGAGCGAAATTGAAAGTAGTGTCATGTTGAGCAAAGTAAAAGCAGTGTTTCTCAGTTGCGACAACAAGTGATGTTACATTATTCAAACCAGGTGGACAACCATATACTACAACGAATATATTAACAAAATTAACAATGTCATATTTGATGGTACCCAATGGAAATTAGAGTTTTATTATAAAAAAGATAAGGGTGTTGAAACTATCAATAAAATTGAACAAGAGCATTGTTGATGTAGCATAACAAATTTCTATTTTAAGTTAATAGTTCCTGGTAGGCTATAACATTTTGAATATAATTTTTATATGTGACAGCTATGGAAACTTTGGAGTATAGTAGAGTGGAGTAATAGTGTTTTACGTCCCAGTCAAGATTATTTCGTTTATTTCGAGGCGGACAGTTAACCACCGACCTTCGACAAGCGAACTGACAAACTTCCTCACACTAGGATCTGTCCCGAGTGGGATTCGAACCCAGGCGGTGAGAAGTGTTAAGATCCGTAAGCCGAAGCCCCCTATGGAAACTTTGATAATTAGGCTTGTTTGAATTCTATAGAATATAAACCGTCCCAAAAGAAAATAAAGACCATTCGTAAAGCGATATAAACCCTTCCTAAAACAGATAAAGACCGTTTATAAGTGTTTATGTATTTTGTCGATGCCTGCCTTTTTAGACAGATATGACACAATTTTATTGTATTTAAAAGATAGAAACACTACGTTTTTAATGTTAAAGCAATAATTAGAAACATTTTAATTGTGTCTCAGTAATAAGTTAACTTATTATATATAACGTATGTGGGATGTCGGGGTTCGAACACCGGTTGGGTCTGACCAAGACTTGAAAGTTGGTAATGACTGTTCTTTCGCCAAGCACTTGGCATTTAGAAATGAAAGTCACGGGGTCCTTAGGAGGAGACCTTAAAAAGAGATGCCCCATGTCACGGCAGGCATAGCACGTTAAAGAATTCAACCCCTTCTGCACATTGCCTAAGCGCACTGCAAAGGTCAAAATTTCTGCCACTTCACCTATAACTGGTGACGTCTTGATATTATTGAAGTATCCTTGAATGGGATGTAAACCCCCGTTAAATCCAATCAAATTATTATATATAACCAGTTACATTTAATGGTACTTACTTTGTGCTGATACTAATGAAATAAATACTGATATAAAACTTAGTCGTACTATTATCCGACACATGCCTTAATCTAAAAACTGGGCAGTATTTGTAAAGTGTGTTCAACTTGTTAAAATATATAGCTTAAAACGATGAGCAATATCCGTATTCTAATGCTTTAAGGAGAGTAACTTCATTGTCACCTTCCTGCTTGGTGGATATTTGCCAGTAATTTACGAATTTAAACACAATTTAATGAAAATACCTTATAAGGAAAATAAGATATAAGTTACTTATATATTCAAAGACAAAATACTTTTATCTAAGTTCACACTGAAAATAAAAAGAATAAATTAAAAAGATGTTCGTGTCCTTAGAGTGCCTGACTATGGTATAATGTACATTTCTTTTCTTTTAAGATTTGTTTCTTTCATTGTTTGTCAATGTATTTCAGAAATCCGTTTATAGACCCCATATATACAAATACGAACTAGTATATTTTTTGAAATAATAAAAATATAAATTTTGGTATATGACTAACAGGACTTTAACACACACACACACACACACACACACACACACACACACACACACACACACACGGGAACTTAACCATAATATCAAATTATTAATCAGGTGTTTTCATATTGGTCGAGTTATTTGGCCAAGGTGTGAAAATACCTGATTAATGATAATTTTATTAATTAACATTTCAAACATAACAATAATAATAATTATTTTTTGTGTATCGTCGATTGTTACATCGACAAATCTGCTTTTTGTGGTAAGTGTTGATTGATATTGGTGTCCAAGAGAATGTTTTTTTTAAGTCAGAATCTTTAATTTCTGTCATCATTTCATACTGACTTAGGTCATTTGACAAAAACCTCGAGCATGTCTTCTCTAAAACAAACATATTTGTCTGATATTCGTTGCATCTTATCCAAGTTGTTTACGTCCGTTTGTTTGTAAACATACCGCGTCACAAGAAACGTTAACGCTCACAAGACACGAGAGCCGAGTGACTTAAAATGTATAGTTTTTTTGTATATTTTGTGTGATACTTTTATTGATTATAATTTTTAAAACAAAAGCAACTTTTCCACATAAAATAAACGTATTTTGTACTAGAAAAATGTTCAATTGGCACTTACCCCTTTTAGATTATGTGAAGCGCTATGTGGTCTGCCATTTTGTTTTTTATAATGACATGATGTCATAACTGTTGCACGCGCTCATATTGGCTCAGTTTTTTTTCATATTGGCCCAGTTTATCTCATATTGGCCCAGATTTGTGAATTTTTTGGTGAGGCAGATTTTTACGTATTGTATCAATAACACATGTTGTTAATTAATAATATTTTATATATAGGAAGTACATGTATAATAAATTTGTTATAAGATGCTCTTCAAGTGTTTACAGTTAAATCTTTCCTTGCATATTACTTGATAATATTATACTAGAGGGAACGCATGACTGACCAAATTTGAAAGCTGTACAGATGGTTTGGTCCCGATCATTATCTAATTACGCGTATCTACTTTGTGTTCTCGGTTTGTGTTCTGTATGCGTTGTTCATCTTTGCAGATATACATTGTTCTTTTATCTCTTTTCTATTACCTTCATACATTTTTATCTTTTGTTGCATTTACTTTACCAGAACATGATTTGTGTCTTTTTTTCTAACACAGGCTTGTGAATCGATAAGTTGATAAAACAATAAATACCTTTCCGCTGTTACGTTCTTTGATAATGCTGACTTTTTTCGTTATCAACATTCGGAGAATATATCCGATTAAGAGAAATGAAAACAAAAATAATAAATGCATAAATGTTCAAAATTTTGAAAGAATCTTGAATAATTTTAATTTTTTTGTTGGGTTGGTCCTAAAATTCATAATACACCCAAACAACCATAAACCTCCTTTTAGATTGTATCAGCACAAAAAACGGTGTTTACAACTTGCATTATTACATATTGGCCTAGTAAGTTAGTGATAATAATAAAAATAATAATAATAATAGTGACAAAATAAAATAAAATGAAATAAAATAAAACAAAATAAAATAAAAATAAAATAAAATAAAATAAAATAAAATAAAATAAAATAAAATATAAAATAAAATAAAATAAAATAAAATAAAATAAAATAGAATACAAAAAAATACAATAAAATAAAATAAAATTAAATCATCTCGAATATTTTTAACTATTTGTACCATTATCGAAATTCTAAATTGGTAGAAGAAAAAATGCTAAATCTTTTACAAGGTTACCTCGCATATGTATGCAAAAAAATACTTTCAACAGGTAGTATTTGCTACAATTATAACTAATTACTGATGTATATTTTTTTATGAATTGGAAGTATATTTATATATTTCAATGTGTCATCGCCACTGCTTTGAGAATTCAGATCTTTTTTTTTCGGTGTTGGTGTTTCACGACCTGTTCTTCCATTTTTCTTATATTTTTAATTTGAAGCGAAATGAAGTGGCACCCTTTCGACATTAGTAAGTATCAGCAAATCTCGAGTGTCATGTATCATTTTTAAATTTAATCATAAAATACATTCAAAAATGGTATATTGTCGTATAAAATGGTATATGAAACTAGTACATAAATTGTTCTGGCCCTACACACAGCCGCCAGGTATAGTGTGTTAGGGCCAGAGACAATTCGGACTATCATTCCCATGTGACCAGTCACTACATTACATAACGTTTCGTGACAACGTTTATCAGTGCTGATTCATTGAAAAGAATCAATCAAAGTAATTATGTGTTACGCAGTGTTTCGTGACAATTTATCAGTTTTGACTCATGGAAATGGATTGAATAAAGAAGTTATATTTTATATCTGATGACACAAGTAGTGTACTTTGTGAACCAGGAACTGATGTGTCATAGATGTAATTAGTATTGTGATATCACGTGATTCAAATTACAAGTGTATATCTTATTTTCTTATTATTAATATCAATCAGTTTAGTTTAAACAGTATTTTATTTATAAATATATAATTACAAATTAATAAATAAACATATATAACACTTACATAGGATTCGGGAACAAGCCAGATGCTTATATTAAACCGTCTCCATATCTGTAATTTAAATTTTTTACCGATGTTAATATATATACTTTGAACATGTAAATAAATAATATAAGACAGTGTACCTTAATTTCATAAAACAATTAGTCAGTGTACCAAAGGATATTAAATAGTTACTGTTGAGAAACAAATTATTGTATCAAAAGCGTTTGGTGAATTCAATATATGTTTGAACAGTTGAAAAAAATTCATTGTTTTGTGCTTCGGAAAGTAAAACTGTGACACCATGTAACAATTATTCAATACAAATATTATAACTTTGATTAAGTTTGGAGATGATATTGTTGCGAAAAATGTCTTATTTGGAACAGGTTAGCAAAAAATGGGATGTTGACTCCACTTCTCCACAATCAGTTTAATGTGGAACTTTCATGTTTCAGTGTTGTTTTAACACGAGATATTAAAGCAGCTCCCGTCGGTTGAAAAATATTCCTAAGTTTTAATATAATTTCAATTCGGAGTCAAATGTGGTAAATAAATAATTGAAAAGTTAGATTTCAAAATCTGTTTTCATGCAAAGGTCCTTTCACACTGTACCCGCCTCGATAACAGTTAAAAGTTTTTGACTGGGCGTAATACACCATTAATCCACTATCCAATTCAATCCTTTTGTACAGTGTTAGGAAATAATTTGTGTCTTAAAATTATTTGTTTTATAATTCAATACAATTGGTGTGTACGAACCCTGAAAAACAATCAAACAGAATTCATGAATTTTTGAAACAGTTAAAGATACATGCTATAACAAAGATTTTTTAAAGATAATATTTTATCCCACTCGATTACACAACCTTATATAGTACAATTTAACAAAGATTAAATGTTTTAATTTATTTTTTTTTTGTATTTAGGTAATAATTCACTTAACTGTTTAAACCAGAATACTCGGTTTATTCACATAGTTATGATAGATTCCGCCAAAAGAAAGGCATTTTCATTTGAATTTTAAATTTAATATGAACGGTTTTATTTATAGTGCAAAATATATTTTTACCGTGAAGATTTTTTTTTATAAAATAACATAATAGCTTGTTTACATACATTTAGATAATGTAAGAAATCACTTTCAAATACAGAAAAAAAAGAATGAAATTTGGCATACTGATTTTAATTTTAATCTCTGCCAAACATAAACTTAAAAAAAATTCAAGACGTGATATCATGGTATCCATGTTACTCTGTGGCAGAATGTAACTTATTTATTTGTTATTGTCCAGTTTATGTCAGGTCAGTCATAAAGCAAATCTGACCTTGAACCTCGTTTATCTACCCGGAAACAATACCGATTGCTGAGGAAATCATAATCATATCACAGGGAAGTTTCACACTGACCAAAACCACCGGTCAAGAATGAATAATCTGTAAAATGGTCACGTCATTAATCCATTCTGTAATCCGGTCCACCTTAAACTCGTAAAATGTAAAATAATACAATAACATAATTTGGTTACTAAAGTAACATGTATGGTCAAGTGTTTCATTTATTTGTTTCAGCTTTCTTCGTGTATTTTAGCTGCCAGTTTTGTAACTCTCTCAGTAAGTATTGATATAGGACAAGGTGATCATGTTTTACGAAAGGACTAAAACTATGCTCAATAGAACATTGTTTTCTAAAATGCAATTATGCCAACGTGATTTTTAAAAATTCTTTTGAATCCGAAAACCAAACACTCAGATAATTTAAAGAAAATATGAGTTCTTTAGTAAAATGACAATTTGATATAGACATAGGGCCAAAAATATTTTTATTTAATTAATATATCGTGCATGTTTTTGGTGACTATACTTATTGTCATAATTATAATTTAATGATTGTATTACTCAAATTAACTTTTAATTAATTTTGCTAATGTTTAAATTTCGATTAATAATATTGCTTATTGATAGGACAGATATACGTTAAATGCAAATAAGTTTGTCAATACTGAAAGAATTGATTTTAAAAAAAATTACATAACGTTTTTGACGATTTACACTCGATGTACAGTAGGTGCATCTACAAATAAGTTTAACTGTACTAAACACGTAACAATCAAACTGATTAAATAACAATATCTCCGCTTTGTTGTAAGATCAGACAATATAAGATGGTTGTTTATACTGTATGGAGAAACGGAAGTTCGTTATCTATCCTACTGGCGGATAAGTATCATTTCCGGTTATGCACGTGAGTGAAATATTTCATGATTTCCGTACTATTTACATGCATTAACACTATCCTCGATTTATACGGAAAACATCACAGGAGATAACTTTACCGGAGAACTAATTGCACTTTACGAACCTAGCCCATGTAACAGAAAATCGCTTTGCACAACATAGAAAATGATAGAATATTTCTGTATAATATAAAGTGTTGCCGTTATGAAGACTCAACATGTTTTTTTTAAAATCTGGCGAAAGAAGAGCAGATGCGCATACGACGCAATACGTCACCAAAAGCATTACTTCCGGTATAAACTCCATTGTTCTAGGTTCTTTTGAATATAAAAAAAAAGATATTATTATTTATGTTTTGTTATAACTTGTTTTAGTTGGCCTGACTATTGCAAATTATTTGTTTTTTTTCTTGGTGACGTCTTTACGATTGAATATTGCAAAGTGCTTATTGTTAAATTTTCAAAGGTAACAAAGGCATTGTACCAGACAGAACAACTCACATTTTAAACAATAAATAAACACAAGTCATTACTTGCTTTACATTTTATATCATACGCTTGATATGGTGGCACAGAGGTGGCACGAAAAATATTTTATACCGCGTGCTCACGTGAGCACAAAAACTTCCTCGTGAGCACGCAATAGCTTTCGCGTGATCCATGTTTTTGATTATTTTTGTATGTGTTGTCTTTATTTAGTTTGCTCAATAAGTGGAGCGAACGGGGTTGTATTTGAAGAAAAATGTTACCAGTTTAACAATAAAAATGTCACATGGAACTCAGCAAGAACAACATGTGAGGTGTATAATGGTACATTAGTAACAATAACTAACGAAGGCGTTCAAGAATTTATCACGAGCAGGCTCACACAGGTCACAGGCACCAGTAACTTGTTCTGGATTGGTGGATTCGTCAACAATACATCAGAGGGAGCTGCAACTTTTACTTGGATTACAGGTGAGCACATTTAAATGATTCTCATATCACTCATACTTATCTTTTTTTTCAAAAAAATGCCTTGTACTTAGTCGTAGCGCAACCTCGATCATCTTTATACGATGACCTTGAAAGAACCACACACACACACACACACACACACACACACACACACACACACACACACACTATATATATATATATATATATATATATATATATATATATATATATATATATATATATATTGTATGCTTCACATAATTAATATGCATTTAAACAAAAATAATTTTACATTTTATTCTCAATAATTATATTCTGCTTCGACACTTGTTTTGGTTTTTAAGTCATATTTTCTGTGTTAATTAAGCTTAATTATGGTAGTTTATTGATTGAATTAGGTAATGGGGTCTCATATATATGTTTCTGTCTTTAATATCTCACTGTGGGTTTTGCAAGAACCATTTGTAGTGAGTTGAATAAAAAATGTGTATATGTATGTTCAAACCCATTCAAAAACGTTCTGTTTGCTAGTACATGTAATAAAACAAACATACCAGTCCTTGTCCATATCACAATCCCAAAAACAAAGTAAAAACTTTGCAAACTTGTTCATCCAAGGGTAAACATGTTTCCTGTAACACGATTTGCATTGCAATATTCTGTATGATTAAACATCTAAAATATAGCAAGCGAATGTCTAGTTCAAAAAGCAAAACGTGATTTTTTATTCAATTGCGTATTCCATCTACATTCAAACTTTGTAAATGAATTAAGTTAAACTATGTCCAAATAAAGATACCGAAATACGGACGAAACTCTCTAGCAAAATAATTCAAAGTTGTTTTTTTAAGGACAGGAAAATGTCTTTACGAATTGGGAAGAAAATTATCCAACTGAAGAAGTGAGTCAATGTATGGCAGTATCCTCAGTAAATGGAATGTGGATAACAGCACCATGCGATGACGTAGAACCCACATATAGTTACATATGTCAATATGAAGCAGGTAGTACACACGCACACACACACACACACACACACACACACACACACACACATTTACTTATTTTTTCAAACCAGAAAAGATAAACTTTAATGTGAAGCTTTATGTACCCATGAATATTTGCAAAACTTGAATATATACAACAAAATTTGTTTTACGAAAAACATTTTCTATCTTATAAACAATTTGTAATTTTTAAAGATTAATCATACCAAATTATTTTGTGAAAATGAATTGTATAAAGCTTATGATTAAACAATAATTTTTCACGTTAGAAAAAATATTACTTTTTTAAACACCCCGAGCTTGTACTTATTTTGCGGTCTCAAAACATGTTTGTCTCTGTACGTTTTATTATATATGTATAAAACTTTAGCAATTTGTGTACCTTTACTTTGTGATATGTCTCGGGTGATTTTTTTACGTTTGCTTAAAGGTGCGATAAGTATTGATTTTCATTGTAGTTGAAATAGACGTCAAAGACACAACCACAAAGGGTAAGTATAGTAAATAATTTATATACACTTATACAAACACTTGACCTAATTCATCCTTCATAAACAACCGGTTTGAGTTGTGATGGGTAATGCTTTACTCCTTAGTCAAAAATCCACTTACATGTACATCTAGGAGGTCAATTCTGCAAATGTGAGAAAACAGGAGCACCCTGAGAAAACTATTAGCCTTCGGGAAACGAAATGATAAAATTTCTCACTTTAGGAACTCCCTGAGTGGAATTCTGACCAAGACGATGAAAAGTACGGTGTTCAACAGGTGCGCGTTAGACCACTCGATCACTGAGCCCCCCCCCCCATTAAAACTGAATTAGATGTATTGCAATAAACTAAACCATAGTTTAAACAACTTGAAATATTTTCTACTTTATTCAAACGCATGCTTTGATATTCTAAAAACAATTTATTTTTCTTAAATCGTTTCATTTTGCTAATCCGGACTACTATATCTCATGATCCTTTGTTTCTGGACGTTGATATACAATAAAAACGTAGATCCATTGCGTGATAACAAATATAATTAACATTGTCTGCATAAAAAGGTCTCTTTGATAAAAAGAAAATGAAAAAAGTCTTAATGCTTAATTATTGGTAATTCAAACCGTCGGTAATACGAAAATTAATATGGCTATTCTTTCCATAATTAATATATAGGATGCATAAAAAGTGAAATGTTTTGTTCTTATTTTTCTTTTCATTTAGTGCTTGTTTTGGTTGTCCTGGCTGCTAGGGCAATTGCTTTGTACATACCTATGCATGTTAATTAATTGGATTTTATATATTAGATCCTGGTACAGGGGGTACGACTTTCTCCTCAGAAACATTCACAAATCAAACAACAGATGTCATGAAAACCACACTTAGAGGTTGGTTAAATATTTATTACGTCTTTATTATTCAAAATCATACATATAAAGTCAACCAATAAAAAACATTTGATCTAACGATGCCTTCTTTGCATCTTTATTGACAACGGAGTTCCTACACCTGGTCTACCACAAACAGAAAGATGTTTCCTTGTCGTGAGTCGTACTGTTAGTTTAGTATCAGTATGATGGTCTGAGTGATCTGCGAAGTTTCTCTGCGACATTGTTTGCGAGTGTATTTGCAATGTTAGCCATAAATGCACACAAGAAACAAATGCATACTAACGCACCACAGGAACTTTTAATTAATCTTAGAGATTTATAAAATTGTCTCGTCAAGCAGAAAAACTACAGATGTTGCATATTCTTAAGTGCAATTATTTAAACTGTATCTTTTAAACTTAATTAATTTATTTATCTAATATTTACAATCTAATTATCACCGCATAGATGAACCTTTTACGACTGACTGACGTTATTTTTCGATGAACAGTTAAAGAGTAAATAGTTCCGAATGGCGTAGGAATATCTGATTATTTGCAAAACCAGCAAATAGTCCCAGTTGATATTTCCATTCCCTTATCCTCCATGCAGTCTGGTTTACTTACAAATTCATCATTCGCAAATTGTAATTTTACTTTTAACATTTATAATTAATTTTTACCTTTGTAAAATCATAACTTAACATGGACAATTTTAGTGGGCGTGGTCAAACTGTAAGACCCGTTTGCAGGGGAAAATTTTAAAAAATGCATCTGACAAGAAAAATAAAATGAAACCAAAATTGTTTTTTTTTCATTGTTTTATTTTATGAATGGACATGATTGTAAATATAAGGATTGGCATTTGTTTTTGAATCGGTCATCAAGGTATGAATTGTTAAAGTAGACAATGGGGCAAATCAATCATAAACCGCTCATTTGTTTTTGAATCGGCCATCAAGGTATGAACTGTTAAAGTAGACAATGGGGCAAATCAATCATAATTATGTGATTTGCCCCATTGTCTACTTTAACAGTTCATACCTTGATGACCGATTCCAAAACAAATGTCAATCCTTAAATGAATTCATATAAATTACAGTATTTAAGAATTATCTTTATCGTGTAACATCGATAAGACTTGAATTTACTTATTCCAGGCTCCACAGAATCATCGTCCGGAACTACAGGTAAGAAAATTTACGAAGTTAAATGCGATATATTGCATTTTGTTTTTTTGAAAAAAAAAAAAAAACCAAAAAAACAAAAAAACGTGTAACCAACTGATAATCATTTAAGTTAGAAAGGGTGGTTCTACAACAAAAGTACATAAGTATGATAAACAACCCATTCCCGTAGAGTGTATTATTGTCTAATTTCCTACTTTAAGATTCTTTAAGATTCTTTTCTTATTTATTATTTTGACAGTTTAAAGGATTGATATGTGGTTGCCATGTTTGTTTCACGTCGTATCAGCAATTTGTCATCTAAAGAACAAGTTTATTAATCTCCAAGAATTGCGTAAGAACTAGTCACGTTATCCTGCCTAAGTATGAACAAGTCAATACCCTGTCCTCTAAATGCTGGACACCAAACATAGAATCATTGTCCCAATTCTAATGACTAAATGCAGAGCACCAAGCAAGGAAGAAGTGTCCTAATTGTAAAGACTAAATGCTGAACACTAAGCAAGGAAGCAGTGTCCTAATTGTAAAGACTAAATGCTGAACACTAAGCACGAAAGCAGTGTCCTAATTGTAAAGACTAAATGCTGAACACTAAGCAAGGAAGAAGTGTCCTAATTGTAAAGACTAAATGCTGAACACTAAGCACGAAAGCAGTGTCCTAATTGTAAAGACTAAATGCAAACACTAAGCACGGAAGCAGTGTCCTAATTGTAAAGACTAAATGCTGAACACTAAGCAAGGAAGCAGTGTCCTAATTGTAAAGACTAAATGCTGAACACTAAGCACGAAAGCAGTGTCCTAATTGTAAAGACTAAATGCAAACACTAAGCACGAAAGCAGTGTCCTAATTGTAAAGACTAAATGCTGAACACTAAGCAAGGAAGAAGTGTCCTAATTGTAAAGACTAAATGCTGAACACTAAGCACGAAAGCAGTGTCCTAATTGTAAAGACTAAATGCAAACACTAAGCACGAAAGCAGTGTCCTAATTGTAAAGACTAAATGCTGAACACTAAGCAAGGAAGAAGTGTCCTAATTGTAAAGACTAAATGCTGAACACTAAGCACGAAAGCAGTGTCCTAATTGTAAAGACTAAATGCAAACACTAAGCACGAAAGCAGTGTCCTAATTGTAAAGACTAAATGCTGAACACTTAGCACGGAAGCAGTGTCCTAATTGTAAAGACTAAATGCAAACACTAAGCAAGGAAGCAGTGTTTAATTGTAAAGACTAAATGCAGAAAACTAATGAAGGAAGCAGTGTCCTAGTTCTAAAGACTAAATGCAGAGCACCAAGCAAGGAAGCAGTGTCCTAATTCTAAAGACTAAATTCGGAACACTAAGCAAGGAAGCAGTGTTCTAATTGTAAAAACTTAATGCAGAAAACTAAGCAAGGAAGCAGTGATCTAATTGTAAAGACTTAATGCAGAAAACTAATGAAGGAAGCAGTGATCTAATTGTAAAGACTAAATGAAGGGCACCAAGCAAGAAAGCAGTGTCCTAATTGTAAAGACTAAATGCTGAACACTAAGCAAGGAAGCAGTGTTCTAATTGTAAAGACTTAATGCAGAAAACTAAGGAAGGAAGCAGTGTTCTAATTGTAAAGACTAAATGCAGAGCACCAAGCAAGGAAGCAGTGTTCTAATTGTAAAGACTAAATGCAGAGCACCAAGCAAGGAAGCAGTGTTCTAATTGTAAAGACTAAATGCAGAACACTAAGCAAGGAAGCAGTGTTCCAATTGTAAAAACTAAATGCAGAGCACCAAGCAAGGAAGCAGTGATCTAATTGTAAAGACTAAATGCTGAACACTAAGCAAGGAAGCAGTGTCCTAATTGTAAAGACTAAATGCAGAGCACCAAGCAAGGAAGCAGTGTTCTAATTGTAAAGACTAAATGCAGAACACTAAGCAAGGAAGCAGTGTTCTAATTGTAAAGACTAAATGCTGAGCACCAAGCAAGGGAGCAGTGATCTAATTGTAAAGACTAAATGCTGAACACTAAGCAAGGAAGCAGTGTTCTAAATGTAAAGACTAAATGCAGAACACTAAGCAAGGAAGAAGTGTCCTAATTTTAAAGATTTATGTTCGAACCCTCGTCCTCCCTCTTTTGAGACTGATAATTTAGAGGACATTTTATACTTCATTTTCTGTCCATCACAGTATAATAGTTTAACTAAAATTATTGAATAATCAACTAAAACTAAACAATATTTTGGAACAGGTATGAAATAATAATATTGATACGCATGCATCTTTGAAAAACAAAAGATATTGTTTACGTTTGAATTATATATTTACAGATATGATTAAATTACATTTGGGATGTGTTTTCATGATAGCCTTCGCAATATTGTAGTGAAAACTTATATTGTTGTTGAGGCCATCTAAAAGGTATGTAACAAATATCGGCATTCTATATTTTAATTTTACTATTGTTTTAAAAAGTATCCTTTATCCTTTGTGTTCTTAAGCGAGTCCAAAGCTTCTTGAGGACTTACTTCCGATCCTATTCTGACAGAATTCTAGTGTAAGAAAGTTTGACAGGTCGCTTAACGTAGGTAAGTGGGCTTCTCTGGTTTCATTGAACAATCCCAAAACTCTCAGTAGTATGGAAAAAGACATGTGTAGTACTGAAGGAAAACGTATTTGACTAAAGAGACCGCCATCACGAACATCAGTGTGTGTGTATGTGTGTGTGTGTGTGTGTGTGTGTGTAACTAACGTTTATTGCTTTCTAGTGTTATTTTTGTTATTGTTACATATATGTTTCCATCACAAAAATAGTTAAGCTACTTGTTACAATGTGCCTGTTTGACGACAATTATACAAAATAAAACCGAAATAATTAATGGTTTACTTTCAATTCTTCTATTTTATGTGTTGTATTTTAGGTTCAGATGTTGTGAAAGGGGAGATAACTTTACGGTTTTACGAAAACCTGACGTAGTCTTGCATTTGTTAATGGACCCTTTATTTCTTCATGCATAATAAGCGTTTTATGAAAACACTTAACGCATTTTGTCTGTATTGATGTGTTTGTTTAACAAAATGGAAGTATTTTTAGACAATATATAACTGCCAGGCATCAATTAGTATAAAATCTGCTATGAAGGAAGCTGTAATGTGCCATATTCATGAAAACGTAAACCTCTACGCCTAGGACGCGTGCGTTTTAAAATAGCCTCATATATTCTGCGTCAGTTAATGTATACATTCTAACAGCGACTTTTTGTTGTGCTCATTTCAACATGTTTACTAAACTAAGAATCTAGGTAAATGAGTTGAACCACGGACCATCCATAATGGTCAAATATAAGAAATAATCCATTATTATTTTACTTATATCTTTATTGATATACCATAATGGAATTGTTTATTTATCTCTTATATTCACTCTTATTGTCATGGGAACGATTCATTAAAGGTACGTGGAATTGACATTTATTGTTAAAAAGGCACGATTTTTGTTAATTTGAATTGTTTAATTACAATAATTCAGAAATATTTCATTTGTTTGGATTTATTTTTGGATCGATAACCATGCTTCCAGAGTTTTCTCCATTAAGAACAATTGCATGTAGTACCCTGATTGTCTGTGAAGGAATTCATGTTGCCGCTACATCCGGGACAACAGAACCGTCTGTTGTTGAAGATTGACACGTTGTTACATCCATCACAATCGGTGTCGTATAAACAGTTTCCCCTGATTGACGGTGCAACTGGAATAATAAAGTATTTATAATAATAATAATAAAATAATAATTATAATAAAAAGAAGAAAAAATTGACAAAACATCACTTAAAGAAGTGAAGTGAAATGAAGGGGAGTAATGGTGTTTACACCCCAGTTAAGATTCTTTCACTTATGTCGAGGCGGTCAGGTCTGGAATGGTGGAGTAGACCGGAATTCCCGGAGAAAAACATCGATCTTCGGCAAGCGAACTGACAAACTTTTTCACACTTAGATCTGTCTCGAGTGGGATTCGAATCCAGACGTTTAGAGACGCCGTGATCCGTAAGTGCGAGCTTTAGACCATTCAGCTACCGATTGAGGCCCCCACTTAAAGAATATGCAGTTAAATAACAGCCAATAGCAAGACGACAGAAGAAAACATTGCAATAAAACTGTAACTAAAAAGTAGGGTGGTGTAATCGTGTTTTATGCCCCAGTCAAGATTCTTTCACTTATATCGAAACAACCAGTTCTGGGATGGAAGAGGAAATAGACTGCCCGGCGAAAATCACCGACCTTTGCATTGCTGAACGAGAAACAAAACACTAGATACAGAAAACGAGCGGAGGAATTAGCTTAACAACGGCACCATTTATTATGTCAATAAGGTGGTATGGTCACAATACTTCTGTAATCATAAATGTTATCAAAACCTATCATTTACTTGGAGTTTTTGTTTAGGTTTCTCAAACTCCCATATGATGCAAAAACAGTTGTATAATAACAATGGTTATATAAGTCCAAGTGAAGTATACTACCAAAGGAGCTGATATTGTGTAATTGTAGTTTTTATGCTTTCGAACTGAATAACTTGAAATATAATTTTTGCAATAGATCAACCAAACAAGTTTCAAAAAATAAATAATCTAATTCTTCTACAGTAATAATACTACCTTTGTGTTTCTCCTGTGGACAGCTACATGTGTGACGGTTATTGACTGATGTCACTGACATAGGGTTATCATTACAGTTGGAACAACAAAATAATACACCATTGCTGTAAGTAACAGAATTATTGCTACATCTAGTACAGTTCTTGCCGTATAAACAGTTACCAATTATCTGAAAGTCTGCAAAAGGAAATCTTGTATTATAATTAATATTTATGTAAAGACTGATTGATTGATTTAATAGTTTTACGTCTCTTGGTGTAAAGAGACAATAAGGGATTGGTGTAATCAATGTCGATACTTCTATCAATCAATAACTTAATCAATCAATCAAACAAATAACCAACTAATCGACTAACTAGTCATAAAATTCACTCAATCAATTAAATATCCGACAAATCAATCAATTAACCAGTAATAAACAAATCAATCAATCAATCGTTTTCTTTTGGTGTGTAATTCCTTTCACCAAATACTGCCAAGTACATGTTATTCAGATAATAATAATAATAATAATAATAATAATAATAATAATAATAATAATAGATTAATAATAATAATAATAATAATAATAATAATAATAACAATAATAATAATAATAAAAATAAAAATTGTGTTTATTTGCAGTAAAATACAAAATACTTGTAGCAAAACAAATGTCATTCTACAATGTTTTACAAAATGACAGAAAACAAATTATTATCAATTTAATCACATTTAATACATTACAATGTATAGTACAATGAAACTAATATTGCAGCGGTAGGACAAAATGGCCACATTAAAGTGGAAAATAATTGATATATATTTAGTGTAAGAAACATTCCCTCTTTTTAAAAGCATGATATAACGTATTAATTTTTTAATTAATACATACTTAAGTAAGTGTTTATAATTTACCTTTTCTCGAATGCCTTGGGCAGTAACAAGTGTAATGATTATTTATTGATGAAACCGATGTTGGGTAATCTCTGCATTTTGGACAACAAAAAGCTACACCATATCTGTGTGCAATAGTATTACAACCGGTACAAGACTCTCCATGCAAACAGTCACCGTTTATACCACCGGTTTCTACTAGAAAAAAAATGAATATATGCATCCCCTTTAAATTTTAAAACACGTTTACACATCATCGAATTATCCTACCGATACATGTGTTTTAGATAACACACACACACACACACACACACACACACACTTTAAACGAACGCATAGAATAAATTTCCATGCCAATGTGTCGTTTTTTTGACATACGGACGTCGTAAAACAAAATCTAAGTGCATTGCTGATAAGTTCGCTACTCACTATATTGTTTGTTTATCCAAATGAAATCTATAAATGAGTAAACAAAGCAAACGACACAACTGACAAACAACACCAACAACAATAATAATAATAATAATAATAATAATAATAATAATAATAATAATAATAATAATAGCGATTGTGTACCTGTAAAGGTTCCAAAGCAAACGACACAACTGACAAACAACAACAACAACAACAACAACAACAACAACAACAATAATAACAATAATAATAATAATAATAATAATAATAATAATAATAATAACTAGAGATTGTAACTGGGATACCAGTTACGTATGATTCCCCACCATCCATAATCTATATATTGTCTAAAATATACACCTGCTGATGGAGTGATCTCGAGATGGATCGATAGTATCCATTACTAGTAATCGAAAGCTGACTAAGAGAAAGGGCGGAAGACAAGTAAATTTAAAGTTAACATCGAATTGTACAATTATAATTCGAGTAGTATTCTTTTTAATATATATTTTCATTCCCTCATACCCCATTGTTGCAACAACGTTTTTTGTTAAAAGAAACCAATTGAATCTGCATGTTTAAATTTATAATTCGAAATGTATGTAAATTTTACAAGTTCAATAGATCAGAATCATGCTTTCTGTCTTCTAACATAGACCCTATCCATTAATTTGGCAATTACAATTAACCAGTGTATTTTGATTGGACAAGTATTCAACTTTGATTGATAGCAAATCTATTTCACGAACTGTGAGGTGTTTAACTAACAAGTGTCATGTCTGTGAAGTAGCCATAACCTACATATTTAATTTAATGGATAATTGACAAAGAGATTAAAGCAATTATACATATCAAAACATGTAATAATGATACTGAATTTGTTTACAATTCTTTGAATAGGAATTTAATCCTGTAAAATTGCCTTAAGAAATGAAATCAAGTAAGCCATAAGATAGTGTTTCTTGACTGAGGTAGGGTGTTAAGAATTCTGGCTTCCCACCCCTACCCTCTCTTGAAAAGGATTTTCTGGAGGTTTTTATCACTCTTTTCAAAAGTCCATAATGAACAAGAAAATATACAGATGAGTGGAAGGGATTTTAACTATTTAAAAGCTATACATGTACATAGCACTACCCACAGTGGGAAATGACCTTAGATGCCCTTAATTAATATCACTCTATTCAACCTTAAATAAGGAACCAGAAAATACATAAATTAGGGGTGGGGATTTCAATAGTTTAAAATTAACTTAGCACCACCCAGCCCTACCCTTCAGTGGGAAAGGACCTTAGGTGTCTTTGATTAGTGTCATTCTTTTCATTTTATCATTAGGAACCAGAAAATATATACTTTAGGGGTGGGGATCTTAACAGTTTAAAAGTTATGACAAAGCCCTATATATGGTTTTATAGCACACTGCAAAGTGTTTAAGGAAAAATTGGTGATTTTTGTTTTTAAGACCCCATCTTCCTGTCACTCCCCCAATAAATACACATATATGTAAAAACTTTAATGGTGCAGGAACCTGTCCTAAAATTTTTAACGAACTTGTTTGGCAGTGCTGATAAAAATTTGATATACTTTTAACAATTTAATACATAGTAACTGAGAATTTATTAAGAACAAATTCTGTATGTGAGAAAGAGGTTAGTCACTTAATTAACATGTAGTTCATTAACATTCAATCATTTTTGCTTAGTGCTTAACTTTATACATTAATTCAGATTACCCATTTTTATCGGGCGCCCATATATCTGAGAAACTGAATAAGAAAGAAGAAGATTCTGTAAGAGTTATCTCTCTTTGTACGTATTTGACAGAAAGATGTTTGGTATTAAATTACGCAATTTACACGCACCGACCGCTAAGCCGTCAAGATAGAAAAAAATTTGATCATTTATCCATATCTACCAAGATAGCAGATTGTTGGTACCAAATTTCATCGAAACCCATCATACCGTTTCCGAGTTCTGCACCGGACAATTTTAAGGAAAAATAAGAAATTTTAATAATAATAATAATAAGAAGAAGAAGAAACAGAACGTAAACAATATGATTCCCCACCTTTGGGTGGGGAATCATAATAATAGCGATTGTGTACCTGTAAAGGTTCCACGCATATCTAAAGGTCTATTTTAGAATAAATGTATAAATTTTGCTAACGTTTCATCAGTAACCTATGTAAATCAATATGACCATTTTAACAATAACTATACCTGTGGTTTGTTTTGGACAGCTACAAATGTGACGGTTATTTATCGATGACACTGATATCGAATCGGCGTTACATTTAGGACAACAAAATGCCAAACCATTGCTGTAAGTTACAGAATTACTGTTACAGCTAGAACAATTCTTTCCATACAAACAGTTACCTTTTACGTCAAAGTCTGCAAATAAAGTTATTTAAATTAGACATGTTGTAATTTAAATTCACATTTGGTTTTCAAAATAAGTTTGATACACACTTTACACTGCAATGCAACACACTACATCAAAAGAAAATGACGTCACACATGCAGGATGCAATAAGTGCTCAAATAGAATTTCTTGAACTTTTGAGCACCATCTATGGTACGATTTAAGTTTGATTTTCTACAGTTATAGCTAAATTTTCCCCCGTAGTCTCATTTAGCCATCTTACTTAGGTAAAAACTTAATTCATGCACGATAACTTTTCATCATTCTGTCATATCAAAGGTACGATTATATAGAAATAAAGTAGATTTCATAATTAAGTGCATGTGTAAATGTTGCTATATCTATGAGGTATTTAATGATTCAAGTCCTCACTTACGATCTACGACTCCTTTAAATATAATTTTAAAAAACAATTATATATATATATATGCGTATTTGTCAAGATATATCTGATAATTAATTCTTTTTATAAAAAGCTTAAATCGTAAATAAATTATAACTGTCATTTAAAAAACTTTAATAGTTTTAAAACGTTTACATCCGCCTTCAGAATATTCAAGGAAATTTACATATAGTGTATCGCGTGAGTTTAATCAAGGGGTTGAACATCTAAATAAATAAAGTGGCCAAGATAGTTTACTTATCACATAAACAAAATGGTAACTAATCTCGGTCAAGTAGGCACACGGAAACGTACATGAAAACGTAAATTACCAAAACTTGGTTCTAAAGGTACATAAATACAGGTACTAAGCTTGCTTTACACATAAACACAGAAATATTCGGAACTGGCCTACTTAGCACACAAATATGACCAAGCTTTGTCTTCTGGGTCTAGTTGACACATAAACAAAGAATTTACTAAGATCAGCCTGTGGGTTATAAATACAGACGCATAATTATGGAAGACGAATTACATTTCGTATTAAGGCAGGTGTACAAGAGCTAAAGACGGCAAACATGTATACTTTTATGTACCTTTCTTATTACCTTTCTTATGTCTGACATGATTACCTTTCTTATGTCTGACATGATTACCTTTCTTATGTCTAACATGATAACCTTTCTTATGTCTGACATGATTACCTTTCTTATGTCTGACATGATTACCTTTCTTATGTCTAACATGATAACCTTTCTTATGTCTGACATGATTACCTTTCTGATGTCTGACATGATTATCTTCCTTATGTCTGACATGATTACCTTTCTTATGTCTGACATGATTACCTTTCTTATGTCTAACATGATAACCTTTCTTATGTCTGACATAATTACCTTTCTTATGTCTGACATGATTACCTTTCTTATGTCTGACATGATTACCTTTATGTCTGACATGATTACCTTTCTTATGTCTGACACGATTACCTTTCTTATGTCTGATATGATTATCTTCCTTATGTCTGACATGATTACCTTTCTTATGTCTGACATGATTACCTTTCTTATGTCTGACATGATTACCTATCTTATGTATAACATGATAACCTTCCTTATGTCTGACATGATTACCTTTCTTATGTCTGACATGATTACCTTTCTTATGTCTGACATGATTACCTATCTTATGTCTGACATGATTACCTTTCTTATGTCTGGCATGATTACCTTTCTTATGTCTGACATGATTACCTATCTGATGTCTAACAAGATAACCTTCCTAATGTCTGACATGATTACCTTTCTTATGTCTGACATGATTACCTTTCTTATGTCTGACGTGATTAACTTTCTTATGTCTGACATGATTACCTTTCTTATGTCTGACATGATAACCTTTCTTATGTCTGACATGATTACCTTTTTTATGTCTGACATGATTACCTTTCTTATGTCTGACATGATTATCTTCCTTATGTCTGACATGATTACCTTTCTTATGTCTGACATGATTGCCTATCTGATGTCTGACATGATAACCTTCCTTATGTCTGACATGATTACCTTTCTTATGTCTGACATGATTACCTATCTTATGTCTAACATGATAACCTTTCTTATATATGACATGATTACCTTTCTTATGTCTAACATGATTACCTTTCTTATGTCTGACATGATAACCTTCCTTATGTCTGACATGATTACCTTTCTTATGTCTGACATGATTACCTATCTTATGTCTAACATGATAACCTTTCTTATATATGACATGATTACCTTTCTTATGTCTAACATGATTACCTTTCTTATGTCAGACATGATTACCTTTCTTATGTCTAACATGATAACCTTTCTTATATCTAACATGATTATCTTTTTATGTCTAACATGATTACCTTTCTTATGTCTGACAGGATAACCTTTCTTATGTCTGACATGATTATCTTCCTTATGTCTGACATGATTACCTTTCTTATGTCTGACATGATTATCTTTCTTATGTCTAACATGATTACCTTTCTTATGTCTGACATGATTGCCTTTCTCTGTCTGACATGATTATCTTCCTTATGTCTGACATGATAACCTTTCTTATGTCTGACATGATTACCTTTCTTATGTCTGACATGATTACCTTTCTTATGTCTGACATGATTGCCTTTCTTTTGTCTAACATGATAACCTTCCTTATGTCTGACATTAATACCTATTTTATATCTAACATGACGACCTTTCTTATGTCTGACATGATTATCTTCCTTATGTCTGACATGATTACCTTCCTTATGTCTGACATGATTATCTTTCTTATGTCTGACATGATTATCTTTCTTATGTCTGACATGATTATCTTCCTTATGTCTGACATGATTACCTTTCTTATGTCTGACATGATTACCTATCTTATGTCTAACATGATAACCTTTCTTATGTCTGACATGATTACCTATCTTCAGTCTGACATGATAATCTTCCTTATGTCTGACATGAATACCTATCTTATGTCTGACATGATAACCTTTCTTATGTCTGACATGATTACCTATCTTATGTCTGACATGATTACCTATCTTATGTCTAACATGATAACCTTCCTTATGTCTAACATGATTACCTCTCTTTTGTCTGACATGATTGCCTTTTTTTGTCTGATATGATTACCTATCTTATGTCTGACATGATTATCTTCTTTATGTCTGACATGATTACCTTTCTTATGTCTGATATGATTATCTTCCTTATGTCTGACATGATTACCTATCTTATGTCTGACATGATTATCTTCCTTATGTCTGACATGATTACCTTTCTTATGTCTGACATGATTTCCTTTCTTATGTCTGACATGATTACCTATCTTATGTCTGACATGATTATCTTCCTTATGTCTGACATGATTACCTTTCTTATGTCTGACATGATTTCCTTTCTTATGTCTGACATGATTACCTTTCTTACTTGTGGTTCCTTTGTCAGTTTTGTCACCCTTGATTATTGGTTTTGAGAAATCCCAACATGCACAGAAAGTCATCCATAAAACGTTAAAACTGAAGTAGCGGTTTTTACAGTTCGAACAGCATATATTAAACGGGGCGTCATTACTGGAAAAAGTATTCCGCATTTGTTTCACACTGGCTTTTGGGCAATGATCACATCCACGACCCACTGCGCAATTTCCGAGTACTTCTGGAAATACAAATGCGACATTTCATCTTTACTGTTTTAGAAGCTTTTCAAATAAAATATAAAAACTAAAAAAGTATATCAGACCAAATCTTTGAACGTAGGACAATTTACTTTTGACAAAAACTTCACTGATTTTATCCAATCGTCAAGGACAACAATGTTTCATTTACATAAGGAGTGGAGTTAAGTAATGGTGTTTTATGTCCCAGTCAGATATTTCACTTATATCGAGACGTCGCCAGCTGTAGGCGTAAGTATATACATTTTGCCTGTGCATTGCACAAATAGCATTATACAGCAGGGTTCTTTATCGTACCACGCCTACCATGACGCGGGACCTCGTTTATTTTTAAGTTCCATTAATTTACATTAGAATATAATTTACAGACGTAATAAATTAGTCACTTTTACTTTAGCATTATTAATTGAAATAATAATGTGATAAAATACAACACAATTACTTTGAATAAATATTATGAGTGGTCATATGTTGTTATGATTATTTCCCCTTTTTCAGCACAACATCTAAAACTTCTTCTAGTCATTTGAATCAAGGTGATAAAATCACGCTAATTTTTTCACATAATTAATTCTAATTAACATAAAATATTAACTTACTACGTGCGTTGGTTCCTGGTAGAATAATGCAAACAGCTATAACACACAAGGTCTCTATTATTTTTTTCATCCTTTACCCTGCTATTGTTAAACTTCAACAACGACTGTTTAAACAAGAATTGGTGTTGTTCTTCTATTATTTCATGTCCGACCTTTGGCGGCAAACCTAGAAGATCTAAAACCCGGATCTTTGTTTTTTTTTTCACGTTATATTCTCTTTATTATTGTAATTTTCCTTACAATAACAGACCTTGAAGATATTACAAAAAAGAGATGATAAATTGTTTGCGTTTTTTTAATAAAAAACAAGATAGAAAATGAAATAGTAGCTGCAATCACGCATTACAAATTGAAATCACATATTAAATGCGTTTTTTTGTATATTTGTTATTATGTAACTAAATTGTATTTGATTGTCTATCATGGCTTTTCATGTAAAACGCCTAGGTAAACACGTCATTCAACACGGCGTGAGAAAACCATGTCACAGTAAATCAGGTCACATAAATACATGTCATAGAACACAAAGTACATGGCATCAACTAAGTTTATATTTAATTAATACATGTTGTAGAACCTAGTGTCATATAACATAACACAGATTCAAACAAGTAAATATAATAGTGTATAGCGCCAGATAAGTAAATGTCATAGTACACAACGCCAGATAAGCACATGTCCTGGTATACAACGCCATAAAAGCACATGTCATATTACACATCGCCAGATAAGCACGCCTTAGTACACAACAAAGATAAGCACATGCCATGTACAGAACGCCAGATAAGCACATGTCAAAGTTAAAATAGTCAGATAACCACATATAATAATACATCGCGTCAGATAATCACATGATATAGTGTACAGCCTTAGATAATCATATGTCTTTGGACACAGCGTCAGATAATTACTTGACATAGTACACGTCAGATAATCACATGACGTAGTCGGGGCGTCAGATAAACACGTCATAATACATAGCATGAAATAATACATAGCTAGCGCCAGATAACCAAACGTTATAGAACGTAGCGTCAGATGAGCATACGTAAAAGAACGTAGCGTAAGATGCACCTTTGATAATAGGTAGTAGCCTCAGATAGATACATCTCATTATGCTTAGTGTCAGATAAACAATTGCTTAGTAAAAGAGTAAAATAAACTTTGTACATAACGTCAATAGGCTTTGATAAGCATCAATGCTAGCGCGCTTAAGGTAACACTGCAAGCAATCCGAAAAAAATCATTAAAGAGTATTGAGCATACACTCATATTACACATTTAATATTTATGTTTAAAGATGAATATAATTACATAACTTTACTGTAAATTAAACTTACCTAACTTAGTACAAAAAGTGACGGTTTTCTTATAACGAATCATTTTCTTTTTAAGTTTATTTTACATATTACTGTAGGCTGTGATTAATGAGCTTTTTATGTTAATACGTTTAACCTTGTATACTTTTTATTCTGTATTTTGTCTATAACCTGTATCACGGATGTAATAATAATAAAACAAACATACCAGTCCGTGTCTACATCACAATCAAAATAAAAAAAAGTAAAGACTGTGCAAACTGGCAAAATATGTTATACACGTGAACTTCCATCAAGGAAGTGAGGCCGGGTGCTCCGGAAGGGTAAGCACCTCCTGTCTAGCTAGCTACACCCGTCACGTGCAAGTTAATTTTGAGAATGAAAGGAACAAAGAACTATGGTGAGTCAAATATATCCAGTATAAGTTAGGATACAGTGACTACATACTTATCAACAATATTGTGATGACGGCCATAAAACTTTCTAAGGGCCATGATTAGCCTAGGCTTGCAAATGTAAATGATCTAATTCGCTGAAAAATCAACAGAACTACAAAAATTGTACTGATAATAATACACGTAATTAACGTGTTTGTATTTGAAACTGAGACACAGTCCTGTACACTTGCATGGTCTGGTCTTGGGCGGTTTTAAGAGTTGCAAACTTCTTTTTCTTACATATGATTTAAAGCTGCATTAAGTTTACCAAATTTCTGAATTTTTTTTGATTTTCTAAAAATATAGTTTTTTAAAAGTAGATATCTTCTACCCACGATCCGTGACATTCATTTTCTAAAATTTCATTTCTTTTAGCTGTAAATAAACGGAATCCTCTGACCGGTTGGTCAGTGTTCTACGATGGTAATTAATACTAATTATGAGCTTGGAGCATGCGCACGGATGTACAGAAAAGCCCTGAATCGAAAGTGAAACATGACAGATTGCATTAATTTTTCTTCATTAATATCCAGATGTATTTGAAATGGTGTTATTTTTCCCTTACTAAGTCACAAATGACAAATTCAAGAAGTTCTGTGTTTAATATATCGTATTTCAACATTTTGAAAGTTGTGTTTAAATGACCCGGGTTTTGATGACTAACCATGTTCTAATATTAGATCCCAAATGCTGCATCTCGCTGGGTAAATACTGTAATTTCTGTATTTATTCGAGCTTTTATCGTTGAACCAAATGTAACATTGTTCATTAGGAACATCATTTATTAGATTAGCACCGTTTTATTTTTTTCTTTGGAAAACTTAATGCAGCTTTAAATTATAATTTTTATGTCATACTGCAACACAAAATTAACGTAAACCCACGCGATCGTTCTTCATGTTATACTCCAATAAACAACGCAACCATAACAATGTTAAACGTGAGGGCATGGCTTATATCTTGTTCCATTTCATTGGCTTAAATTGCATGTTGTTAACAGTTCCAACGCGGAGGAAATTTTATTTCAATAATACAATAGATTTATATATTCAATATATATAATAAGTTTTATTTAAACTTTTTTGCCTTTTCCTGCAATAATTATCTTTTGTGAATTATTAACTCGCTTGTCTGCTTCAAACTTTTTTCGCCTGAAGAAAAATGTGTTTCGGAAAAAAAAATTTAATCACTCGCTCGCCTCTTTTTTATTTAAATCCATAGAACTAAAAATTAATTTGGTGTGGCTTAATTTACAATGTATACATAAGACTAGATGACTTTTCCAAATTGATTAATTTATTAAGTTTAGGTTACAAATTACTTTACTAATTAAACCGATAAATTTGATGGGTAACTTTTTTGCCTCTGATATTCTTAATTGCGAAAAAAAACCATAAAATGATGTTAATGAATAATTAAAAAAATTGAAACTTATGAGTGTTTTATATCATTTAGCTGTTTTAATATAAATACTAATAAGGTTTTGTAGGCACCGTGATCTCTATCTTCAGACGTTGTGAACGCTATGGGTGTAATTATTAGAGGTACATGCTAGGTACATTTGTCTTAGAATTAAATTATTGATTTTTTAAAATGCATTAGTTTTTCATTTAAACACACAGCATTGCAATATTTGGCTAATTATGTACACAGGAAGCCAATTTGTAACCACGTTTATTCGGGTTATTAAGTCTCCACAAATTGTGATGCTGCTGTAACTTGTATTTTCAGAAAAGTCCCTAGCTAAATGCTGCAAACAAAATGATAAAATAACATCCAGTGTTTTTTTTTAAAAAAAAAAACTGCTAAATGGTCCCAACTATCCAATTTATTTTCCAAACATCACAACAATAAAATTGCTGTATAAGTCCAACGTAAAAAATTGTTATTTAACATTATGTTCACTACATTGTATTTCTAAAAGAAACTGTTAAGGTGTACACACTCTTGTTCTACTAGACATAATGTGTATGTAAACAAATAATTTTTACAGTACTTAATCAATGAAACATTAATTAATTAAAAAACATACATACAAAGAGAAAAAAAGGAAACCGGAACTGAGACAAAGAAATAAAATCCATATTATCGAGTTCTTTACAGCAGCGACATCTAAATCGTTTTACATATCGCTGTCTACAGTTCACCTGGCGTTTTGAAAATATCACGAAGAGTATAGCTTAATCACTTGATTCTTTATAATTTATAATGAATATGTTTCCTCTCTCACATCCGACCCACAAATAACCACGTGCATCTAATCCTATTGATTGTGGAAATTCAATCAGGTTATCTCCTGTTACTAGATACTGTAGAAGATATCCATCACTGTCTAAAATATGAACCTTATCCCAAAAGTCAGATAGCAGTATCCTTCCTTTTGAATCACAAGTCACTCCATTCGGAATAAATCGATCACTGTCGTTATTGTTATAATAAAATTTATGAATACCTTCGGATGTCATTACAACAAGACGTCCGCTAGTATCACTCTTCCTATCCACAACACATATATCTTGGTTTATATTTTCGGCTACTCTGTAAGGTACTGTGAACAATCTACCTGATACTACGTCAAATTCAAAGTGCGCAATGGTAGTTCCGTCACTGGTCATCTTCGTCACACATCTTTTACTCTCATTTTTAATGTCGTATGTGTAATCATCCATTAGACAAACTATTATACTTCTATCATATGAGACACAAATTCCACGTGGGTGCAATGGTGCCGTTTTAAGAACATTTTGCACTGAACCATCCTTTGAAAGTCTAACAATGCGCTGTTCACCGTATGTACTACACAGTACCTCTCCATTAACCATATTTGCAAAATCGTCAATAAAAAAATCCAATTCGACTGAATGTTTCACCATACCGTAACTATCCAATAAATCGTTCTGGTTTTCATTTTTGCGATGTACCCAAGCCTCGTTTTCGTTTACCGGACATACAGATAAAATATCACCGTGCTTGTGGTTAAAGGCCGATACCACATTGCAATCAAAAAAGGGGTTGATACTATCTTCATCCTGGCCTTCAAATTCTGAACTAAAGTCTTCCCCGCGACGTATAAATCCAACGGAGTTCTCGAGTATTTCTTCAACGTGATTTCCGGTTATAAAGTGAGAGAGGTGTACAGCTGGATTGAAATGAATGTTAGAAACTACACTTTTGATTTTATTTCGCATTTTATGTTCTGCAGACAGTAACTCAAGGTTGGAGGCAGAATTCATAATCTCTAGAAAAGCCTCACTAATTTTCTCAATTTCGAACATTTTATCTTTCAGATTTTTTTCAATATCAAGTAAAACATTTTCATTTTCTCTTTGCAGTTTGTCAAATTCATTTATTAATTTTTCCCGAATTCTACGGATTTCATTCTCCAGTTCTTGAGTCCTTTGATTAATACTTTCATGTATCCTTTTACTGTGGATTTGAAATTCTTCCCGGTATTTTTCCGATTTTACCAAGTTTGATTTCAGTTTGGAAATATGCTTTTCTTTAAGTTGTACCAAATTTTCAAATATGTTATTTTTGGCTTTTGATGCTACGGAATCAATTTTCCCAAAATCATGTTTCCCGTGTACATATTGAACACACTCGTCACACACTAACAAACTACACGTGCTACAGTAAGCGTTTATCTTCTCAGTCGGGTGTGTTCTACAGTTCTCCTGTCCTTTAGCTTTTCCGTTTCGTGTTTTCGGCAATGAGTTGCTGTTTTCAGATACAGTTTTATGATGCTTTGTACTCTTTCCACGATCATGTGCTCTGGTGCAGTATTTACATAGATGTTCATTGCAGTCTAAACATCGAGATATAACAGTACCAACATTGCAAACACCACATACAATGTTGTTCATATTTACAACAAATTCTGACATAATTCTTATTCAAGCAGCACAAAAACAAAACGGAATTTTGCTCTTCAGTGTTGCTATCATATAATTCTATTTTAAACAGATTTCGACATATTAAGCACAAAATTATCCAAACATCATCAAACCCAATAAATTATGTTTACAGCATTGCTATCATATAATTTCCTATAACACTTTATAACTTATTACGACATAATGACAATCCAAGCACCATAACGCAGCATAAAATTATGTTCTGGACATAAACGATATGTTCAATATAATTGTTATAAAACTAACCTACTGAAGAGGAAGGCTCACTTTATAGGATATATATCATCTTTGTTACAATAAATACCGGTTTCTATGCAATTCACATGCACCAATGATGTCAAAACAAATATGAAATATAAACTTGTTTATATATAAACAAATGTTTAGAAACGCATACATACATATAAATACCTTTTCTATACAAACGATTGATAGTCAAAATACATAAATATCATCATACTAAGGTTCAAAACACATGTAACGTTTTTAGATCATGCTAACCCTGTATTTAATAAACAGTAATACATGTTTAAGATAAACTGCACAACAAAGCGGTAATTATTTCTAGACATTTAAAAGATCAATAAAGTATTGTTACACTTAAATCAATCTTTCAATAATGACTATTTGACAAGCTAAATAACCTTTTGTAGTTTTTAAAAAAGGAGTTAAAATACCGATTAATTAAATAGTCCAGGTGCAATCATTACCTTGTACAAATTCTTTAGTTCTAGCCCAATACGATATTTAAAGATATTTATAACATATTCTTAAGTAAATTCCAACACCCCAATAATTGAAGATTAAAAATTCTTACACTGCTATGTAAATGTGTTATCGAATTTTCTGAACAAATGTGTTGAGGAAATTATTACAGTCTGGACTGGGATTAATTTGTAAAGAAGTGTTCAAAAAATTGATCACAAGCAAACAGCATTGTCATTCTAGAGTTACATACCCACCTTTTCAAAATACAATTAATACACATGAGTGAAATAAGCGAGCATTCATTGCTTATCGAGTACTCTGATAGAAGTAAATGTACATATGTATGTTATATAACGAGCTGGGTTCACGCACTTTTGAAGAAGAAGAATATATATATATATATATATATATATATATATATATATATATATATATATATATATATATATATATATATATATATATATATATATATATATAAACAACTTTAGAGATATATCCTGTAGAAAATATTCTGTAAACCTATGTCCATTTCTTAGCAATTCGGCGCCTTTTTAAGTGTAGGACGTGGAGTTCGTCCTATTAAAGATACAATTGTTTAGAAGTTGATGCTATTTGTGAGAGAGCTCGCTACAAGCTAATACCATAATCACATGACAAACAAATTACTACAGATTGAATAATACCTTATCTAGTGATAATTACGCAAAGTAAAGATAAATTTCGCACTCTACATGTATACAGACGAAAAGCTATGACGAAAGGGAGATTACTCAAAGTAAGCTTCAGAAACGTGTTTGAGAGTGGATTAGAGCATACTAATGGAGGTTAAGTCTTAGTTAAGATTTTGTTATTTATATCGAGGTGGTCAGTTCTTGGATGGGAAACCGGAGTACCTGATGAAAACCACTGACCTTCTGCAAGCGAACTGACAAACCTTCTCACACCAGGATCTTCACGAGCGGTATTCGGACCTAGGCGGTGAGAAGCGTTGTGGTCTGTTATCGCACGCCCTAGACCAATTGGCCACCGGGACCTCCTACAAGTAATGTAGATTTTTTCACATTACAATTGCTTTAACTGTTTCCGTACAACAAAAGAGAGACAACTTCAAGTTAGTTTCAGAATCGTCTCGATCTCTGTATATTTGCATATGACGCTCAGACAGACTTTAATCTTACTGGGATCTTTAAGTCCATTTCTATCACAAAGAAATGACCTAATATAAACTAAACGTATGATCGATTTTACAAATCATTTTGACATTTGGTTGTCGAGTAATTAGCTTAACGCTAAATATCTCCAATAATTGAGGGAAAATTACTATAACACAATTTATCAAATCTCGCAAAGAAAAATCAAGAAGACGCGTCTATCTTTAATCCGTTTTCATAAAAAACAAATTATAGGATAAATTGTGCCTCACGCCTCAGTCGCGAATATTTTTGTTATATTGTGGGCAGTCAATTTTCAGATAGGCGGGGGTGCTAGAAGAAAACCACTGTCTCTCGGCAAGCCAGCTGACAAACTGTTTCATCCTGAGTTTACCCGAGTAGGTTTGAACCCAGGTAGTAATCTGTAAACGGATGCTTTTACCACTCGGTCATCTAGGACAATACGACAACATAAATAATACAAAAAGTAACTTACGTGAATTACAAGGTAATCGTACTTGAAGTTGAAAACACTGCCGCATTTATAATACAAATCTTGCTATAGTATGAGACAATAATAACAAAATTAGATAACGTGGTGTGTGTATCTAGCTAGACACAAGGTGCTTACTCTTTCGGAGCACCTGCAATATTAGTTACTATGTCTGATTTTATAGAAACAAGTTAAGTCATGATAGAATGTAAATGTTGAAACTAAACTTGGTATAACATTGTTTTAGGGACAAGTGACTGATCAAGTTAAAGCTGCATTAAGTTTTCCAAAGAAAAAATTAAAACGGTGCTAACCTAATGAACAATGAGCTTTTGGTTCAAGGATAAAAGCTCGAATAAATACATAAATTACAGTAATTACCCAGCGAGATGCAGCATTTGGGATCTAATATTAGAACATGGTTACGTCATCAAGACCCGGGTCATTTAAACACAACTTTAAAAACGGTGAAATACGATAAATTAATCACAGAACATCGTTGAATTTGTCATTTGTGTCTTAGTAAGGGATACATAACACCATTTCAAATACATCTGGATATTAATTAAGGACAATTAATGCAATTTGTCATGTTTTACCTTCGATTCATGGGTTTTTTCCGTACAGCCGTGCGCATGCTCCAAGCTCATAATTACCATCGTTAAATATTGACCAACCGGTCAGAGGATTCCGTTTATTTACAGCTAAAAGAAATGAAATTTTAGAAAATGAATTTCACGGATCGTGGTTAGAGGATATCTAATTTTAAAAATATATATTTTTAGAAAATCAAAAAAAAAAAAAAAAAAAAAAAAAAAAAAAAAAAAAAAAAAAAAAAAAAAAAAAATTAGAAAATTGAAAAACTTAATGCAGCTTTAACACAATCGTACGGTGGCACTATGGTGGCACTACGGTGGCACAGAGGTGACATGAAATATATTTTTCATATTACGTGCGCACGTATTACTCTTTACGTGCGCACGTATTAACCTATTACGTGCGCACGTATTAGCTATTACGTGCGCACGTATTACCTATTACGTGCGCACGTATTACCTTTTACGTGCGCACGTAGTAACCAATACGTGCGCACGTACTACCTATAAGTAGTACGTGCGCACGTAATAGGTTAACCAATACGTGCGCACGTATTACCTATTAGTAATACGTGCGCACGTAAAAGTTAATACGTGCGCACGTAATAGGTAATACGTGCGCACGTATTGGTTACTACGTGCGCACGTAATAGGTATTACGTGCGCACGTAAAAGGTAATACGTGCGCACGTAATAGCAAAAATATATTTCATGTCACCTCTGTGCCACCATTGGTATTACGTGCGCACGTAAAAGGTAATACGTGCGCACGTAATAGCAAAAATATATTTCATGTCACCTCTGTGCCACCATATGGCACAGAGGTGACATGAAATATATTTTTGCTATTACGTGCGCACGTATTGGTTACTACGTGCGCACGTAATAGGTATTACGTGCGCACGTAAAAGGTAATACGTGCGCACGTAATAGCAAAAATATATTTCATGTCACCTCTGTGCCACCATAGTTTTTTGATTCCGATAAATTGTCTATGATTTTAGCCTATAGTAATATGATTTTTAGTGCTGCCAAATTCCGTCACAGTGTTTTAATGTGCCGTAGTTAGTTTTAATATGCTGTATCTATTGCATTTAACCTTTTGTATATAATGTACATTGAGCATTTTAGCCGTAACCTTAAACTCTTTATGGAGTGCCACACGTATTTTTTATAATAATTTGCCAATGTTTTATTTGTTTTATATATAATGAGACATTAATAAAATTATTATTATTATGATTATGATTATGATTATTATTATTATTATTATTATTATTATTGTTATTATTATTATTATAATAAAATTAATTAACCAACAGTCTCTTTGTCATATGGTATATATTTCATTGGCATTTAATCAGTAGATTATGTAAATATATAACACAAATACCAGTTTAATTTTTATGTGCCAGATGTGCACATTTCGGAAATTCATTCCTTATCAGTGACACTAAGACCGGAAAGTTTCATAGACAAAAACACAAGACAAACAGTTGAAAATAGTGAACAGAGTGAAAAAAACATGTAACAGAAATAAAGATGTATAATAGGTCTTATATATCATTCTCTGACATGCTTAACTATCGGAAGCAATAGAAGTCGAGACAAAAACCAAGCAAAAGATCGATCATCTAATACACACAAATTACACCCGAGATAGATCGATCATCTAATGCACACAGATATCTCCCTAGATAATATCCTGAGACGGATCTTGTCTGAAAGTGAAATAAAAAACTCATCTTGGAATTAAACAAGATAGTACAAATAACAAATACAGGTTCAGTGAATATAGAATTGTTTTACAATTATTACGATTAAAGCAAGTAATAATTTTAAAATTTTATAAAATAACGCATTCAGAAATTGTTTTGTGCTACGGCTTCTTTTGAATGTATTATTTAATAAAATTTTAAAAGAAACATACGGAAGTTCTACACAGATGTTTATTTCTTTGACACTTATTGGACAATTGGATTACGTTTATTAATTAATTAATTAATTAATTAATTAATTAATTAATTAATTAATTAATTAATTTGTACTTGATTACGGGATATTTTAAATAGCAGCAGTACTATACATGAAGATGAACAGCATGTCAACACGTTCGGCGTATAATAGCTGACATAGCTCGAGAATTAATTTAATTAGTTTACTTTCGATTAGCATTAGAATTAGAATAAATTAAATTTCTTAATTTTAAATGTTTGAATTCAGAACATATGATGATTTTTATAAACCTTTTAATCGGAATCTCCTTCCTTATAACAGTGGTGTCTGAACAGATAAAACACCCGAGCCAAAAAAGACTCTTCAGACAACATAATATGATTTTTTTCTAGAAAGGTCCCTAAAAGAATAATACATTTACGATTTATTTACCACTAGTACCAAAATGAAGCAAACACATATGTAGCAATCATATTCCGTTTATAATGAAGTGAAAATCTTTAGGGTTGGAGTGTGAGTATACTAACGCCATGTTATGGACCTGTTAGAATGACATCTTTAGTACTTAGTAACCCAACTATAAATATGTAGACAGACATGGTAGCTTTGAACTTATCACAAATGATGATGGAAGTGTGGCTTCAAAACATTTTCAGCACGACAAAATTCTACATGAAAAGCTTCATTATGGATGGTATTGCTTGTGTTCAAGGATGTGTAAAGATACTATCGTATTCATTGTTGAACCTCGTGTTCTATTAATTATGATAGATTGTCTAGATATATATTGAAGACGATCATTGTGCGAAGATAAATCTTTATTTAGTAGCTGAATTAATTGGATTTTCATGCTTTTTTGAACAGCAGTGTTTGCCAATTAGACATAAACAACATTAGCGTGACAACATGACTTTTAATTAGACAGTTGTGACGATGGTCAACGTTTTCGGAAACTTCCCAGTAATGCAACTAGAAATAACATCGATTTCTGAAGAGAATCAACAAAGTGTACTGAATTACGATACAAAATACCTAAACGTAATATGGAACACAAAACATCTTAATTGTGGAGTAAAATGAGATAATAAAACACCAACATACAAGTCTATGTCCAAATCACAACCCCCCCCCCCCCCCAAAAAAAAAAATAAAAATAAAAAAAAATAAAAAATTAATATCATTAACTGCTAGTATGTAGTGCCCGTAGTACCAACAGGAGACCTTTTTTATAGAGCGTGACGTCTAAGGCTACCTAGTACTATTAAGTTTATTCTGCATGAAAAAAATGCGACGGAGCTAATGGTATTCTCGTGGAAAAATTTCCACCAGCAGAGATACCGACCCAGTAGTGGTAATAAAACATAAACATACCAGTCCATGTCCAAAATACAACCCCCCCCCCCTCCGGAAAAAAAAAAAACCAAAAAAAAAAAAACCCAAAGCTTCATTAACTGCTAGGCTATTGCCCGTTGTACCAAAAAAAGTGTTTTTCAGTTTGTCATAAATAAGTGATATCAAACACACCCTCTCTCTCTCTCTCTCTCTCTCTCTCTCTCTCTCTCTCTCTCTCTCTCTATATATATATATTATTTATATATAACAAGATGACTTATCAAAGACTCCACTCAATTTGAAAGATACATCGACGCAATTTGTACTTTAGATCACCTTTTGGTATAGATGATAAAAAGTAATCATCAACTGCAACAGATTCATAAGCTGATCTGGATTTTGTTTAAATTAAGTTTTTTTTAAATGCCAATATCAAATATAAAGATTGAGGAAGTATGAAACAGATATAGATATCTAGTGATCAGCCTTCAGGACATTCGTATTGACGTCATCGATCACAATACACATTGGTTCCTTTATCAGGAATATTTTTTTTGCGTTAACACAGCTGTGCAATGAAGGAGATTGATAAAAAATTAATAGACAAAGCCTGTGATGAACAAGGATTATAAGAAGTAATTTCCTTTCACAATTTATCCAGATTAAGCGCAAGAAATCATGATATAGTTCGATCATATCAACAATTTTATTTACATTGGTCCAGTGGATATAGTCCAATCGTATTAACAAATCAATATTTGTTGAACCATTAGATTTTTTTTGGTGGGAGGGTGGGGGGGGAGTAAGAAATTAAGTATGCAATACAACTATAGAACATTACATGAACATTTAAATTCTTTCCACTATTCTGAAATCTCGATAAAAAAAAAAATCAAATTTTTTCTAAACCTAAAGAAAAAATAATACATATTGTTTTATTCTGTCGGTCCATATGATTATTTTTCTTTTTGTATGAAGAGCATCAAATTGTAATAAAATGTTTGTAATTATAACAAATCATATGCAATAAATTCATGTATTTTAAGATTTTATCATTAAAACCTGTAACAGAGTCGAATCTGATAAAAATGTCCTTTTCTTAAACGACAGTTGTATTTTTTATCGGGGCGCATATCTTAATAAAGATGGAATGTTAATAAATGCACATGTAAAGTTATCAAACTCAACATTTTGTAAAATAAAACTTACATCTTTTATTTAAAAAAAAAAACAATCCAAGAAATATACACCATTTATTGTCGCTTCTTATTTCGAGAATTGATTTTCGAAATACCTAAACCTCAGTAGATTGAAATATAATGTTTCATTGATCTAAATATATATATTTTGTTAGTGCAACTATTATCATTAGTAGATTTTTTTCTAATTTTTTCATGGCGACATCCCAGGAGACAGTTGAGAACAGTGATATTGAAAAGTTTGCATATTGACGTAAAGTACATTTCTGTTAACTCCGAAAAAAAACCTGATCATCTTACTTTCGTGTTGATATTGAAATAAAATATATTATCTCAAGAGAATCATTATCAAATATTGTGCATTATCTTTCAGATCTAGACATTTACACTTGGCATTAGCGTTGCTTTGTATCTCTTTTCACTGGTTGTTACACTGTAACGAAAGAAACACAGACAGACTTTGATTTGCAATGGAAACTGACTGACGGCTTTTGAATTTCCTTATCGTTTAGAATAAAGTACTAATCAACTTTGCCGTTCAACGTTTGCCCATGAGGCTACATCCTTTAGGATTTTCTCACAAGTAATATTTAAAAAAGAAAAAAAAAAAAAAAAAAAAAAAAAAAAAGAACTTATACTAAAACACAAACACACCAACCCATGTCCATTTCACAATCTCAAAAAAACTGTGAAAACTGACTGATTTAGTTACTAGTATACATGTAAATTTCAATCAAGGAAGTGATGCCGGGTGCTAATCTAAACTAAACATTTAGTAGAAAATTTACATAGAAAATTTTTTGTATCACGCGACATGCTATCAACGTGTTTGAAACAAACAATATAATGAACACTTACTTATAACATTTCTTTAGTGTTTTTTTTTTTAATTTTTGCTATGAAATTATTTAATGTGCAGTGAAAATTCAAGAGAGTGATGTCTCCAATTTACTAACGATAGTACTTTATTAAAAATGATTTGAACTTTCGGATTGGTGAAATTTTCTACAATCGTAGTTTTGACCAAAAATTGAAAATATATCACGTATTAATAGTAATGTTTAAACTATTGGCTAATTTAAAATATACCGCACGTTGCATTTACGTTACCAGAGCTTGTTTAGTATACAATATTTATTACAATATGTGAAAATCTACCAATCCATATAAAGCACACAAATTCGTCATAATACTGTTTTGGTAAAATGACCAAGGGAAATGTTATGCATAGACGTAGAATCTATCTACAGACGGTAATTGTTCAAATGTCTTTGATACAAGGACATACAATGATTATTGTTTATATGATGAAAACCTCCACTTTGTGTCTGGTAATGAGTCCTTGAGTAAATTCAATTAGAAATGACTTTTTTTGTAAAATTGTATTACCTTATATTAAGGTACTTTGAAGATTAATGTACTGTTGTGACTGTTTTTCAACAAAAGTCCCAAATTGCCCGTCGAAAATAACTTGCTACATACAACTTACTGAATTCGTTGCCGATAAGACCATTGAAAATATTTACTGGCTCAGTATCAGTAAAGCATAGAATATACTAAGCTGTATGGAAATTCAGGTACCATTAAAGAATTGTTAAAATAATTTATAATTAGTTTCGTTTTGCCATGTCTTTAAAGAATCGGTTAATATGAGCTAATATGCACGTTCCAGTTATGACTTGTCAAATAAAAAATACGAAAACTTCATGAAATATGGCAAATGACTGGACATGCTTGTATGTAAATCAAACTTAAACCAATCAATCTATAAGTATACACAAAAAAGCCATTTAGCTCTTTTTATTAGTTTAGGATTGGACCGACATGATCAAACTTTATTTTACTCTTTCCAGAAATCTTCCATACAACGTTTGTTTCTATCTAGCCAAGTTGTGACAGGGAAAGAAACTTAATTTGACCCACGGGCTCATGCTGTTGCTCGTAACTCAGTTGGCTCTACTAAGTTATGCTAATAAAGACAAATAAGTTGTCGATACGGTAAAAATTGACTGTCGTTCCTACAAAATAATGGATTATTGTTTTCATGTACTGTTGATTTATTCATAAGAATAGCATGTATATAGTTAATCTAGATACGAGGCATACATTACGAATGGTTCATTTATTAAAAGGCGTAAAGTTTTAAAACCATTTAATTGAACAGCTTCGAACTAATACTACGAAACAAAATGTTTTGCATTTGAAGTATTTAACAAAAGTACTGAACACATTTTCATACAATAATAAGTTTTTATAAGGTTATGTGTTATGCTCAGTGGTGACTCTTTCATTTTTTTTTAAATTATAAAACCATTGTAACGAAACTTGATACCAGTTTTTACCATATTTAATGACCTTTGTATATTTTAAATAGCCGCACACTGTGTTATTGAATTTCATAAGCTTTTTAAAAAGTTACTTAACACCATACCTACCTTATTTAATTTTAAGTAAGAAAATTTAAAAACCATCTGATATCATGTAGATTGATTGATATCATTTTTAGGGTTTAAAGATTTTACATTTACATAAAAATAAATATCATTTCTTTGAAAGGAATGGAAAAAATCCATCAATATACTTTTGTTATGAAGTATTCTTATTAGCACTGGACAAGCTCTGTCAAAATATCATTAATTTGCAATAATGGAATAGACAGTTTAGATACTTATGTTGACATATAACCTTGACTTATTACAGCCTTAAATATTTTTCTTCGATTATCTGCCCATATGAAAAAGAACGTGTCAAATTCCTACTTGGACTTTAGTGGCGTGATAATCACTAAATCACCTGGTGATAACACCGTAGAAAATTTAATTCGTTTCAGCGACAGTTCAAACTTTTTTATATTATAACAATTTTAGTTAATATATATAAAGTTAAAAACAAATTTAGACACAATTTTTCGATTGCAATATTTAATTTAATGTAAAACGATGAATAAAAATGTTTGTAATTCATTTTAATGACAAACACGAGCATTAAAAACACAATATAAACTCATTATAATGATGAAATCTAATTTTTTGTGATTTTATTATTACAGTCAGTGTTGTCAACCTCGTCTATTAATGAAATGTTCGTTAATATGGTGATTTTTCTCTATGATAGAAAGATGCTTATAGAGAACAGTTATTTTAATTTCAAATGTCTTATATGGCATCCCGACTTTTACATGGTTTAAAGTCAGCAAAAATTACACAGAGAAAAACCCATTGTACTTCTACATTGTTGAAAACCTACTATTTGCCTTTTGATTACCCATGCCACAAATGAACAAAATCAATTAGCTGAACATAATTTTTCTGAAACAGATGTGAAAACGATTACCACATATGTAATAAAACTGTAGACAATTACGTTAGAATAGTTTTTGATTCCTATATCAGTTTTAATGTCGTTGCTATTAACATGAACCTTTTGATTGAAGAACTTTGATCCATATCATGATCATGGCCTGATTAAAAATTTTCTGCAGAGAATATCAATAGTTTAACAAATTAGTTTAGTTATTAAAGAAGTATATAATATATAAGAGAATACAGAAATTGACATCCAAACTTTTTATAAGATAAAAAAGGCATTTCATTTGGTGTTGAGTCAAATAATGATATATGGAAATATTTACAATAGCTAATATTTTGTACTATGTGATCCCTTGTTAGACTCACTAGTTCATATCTTCATGACTTCAGTATAGAACGTGCAGTTATGTGACGTAACAAGTAAGGTCGATGTGACGTAACAACTAAGGGCGTAGGGATACGCAAAAATTTTTTAAACAGATGTCAGGGAGTTCCTGATCTATTTATAAAAACACATGCCAAAGCACATGTTAATGTTTATACATAAACCTTCGAAAATATCGCGAGAACGCGATGTATTTGAGTTAATTGTGCATATATTGCATTAAAATATGTTATAAACTTGGAATTTTTTTTTTATGTGGCCCGAAACAAGCACATATACAGGAGTCTGTAAAAAGCTATACAATGTAAGAAGGTTCAAGAATATGGTACATCATGATTTTATACATAGTTTATTTATTATTTTAGACATGAATATGCCAAGAATTGTAAATATAAGAAATGACGTCGTGTTTGGTAACGTACATGAGGTATAAACGATGGTGAATCCCGCGCAAATTAAGCATAAGCTGCTTCGCAGATTATGCAATTTGCGCGTGCTTCACTATCGTTCATAACCTCATGTACGTTACCAAACACGAAGTCATTTCTTAAAAAAGTATTTGTCTTAAGACCATGAACTTAACATAGCTCAGTCATTGTTCAGTATTTTACAACAAAACATACATATTTAATGAATGTTTCATATACATAACTAGTGCGCTAACAAATTTAAATTAACAAGTTTTAATTAATCATTCTTTGCATTTATATTTAAACAGTTAGAAACAAGGACTAATCGAGATAATAATAATAATAATAATAATAATAATAATAATAATAATCATCATCATCATCATCATCATAACCCATTAGCTGTACATTATTGCTCTGAAACAGATATGAAATAGATGACCACATATCTAGTAAAAGTGTAGACGATTGAGTTTATCAAGAGTTTGATTTCTATATAAGTTTTAATAACGTTGCTATCACCACGAACCTTTTGATTAAAGAACTTTTATCCGTAACATGATCATTGCCTGATGAAAAATTTCCTACAGAGAATATCAATAGTTTGACAAATTAGGTTAGTTATTAAAGAAATTTATGATGAATTAGAGAATACAGAAATTGACATCCGAACTTTTTATTAGCCAGAGCAACATAGGGCACGCCATGTCAAACTAAACAAAATAACTTTAAGATAAGAAGGCATAAAATGCTAAGAACAGTGAATATATATGACAGCAATTTGACCTAAAACCACGAACTTGACAATAGCTCAGTCATTGTTTAATATTTTGTAGAAAATCGTCAATATATCATAAATGCTTCATTCACATTATTTGTGCGCTAACAAATTTAAATGAACAAGTTAAATCATTCTTTGCATTTACATTATAGCAGCTAGAAAACAACAATGGCTTATCGAGGTATAATATTAATAATAATATTAATAATAATCATCATCATAATAAACCATAAGCTGGACGTTTTTGCTCTGAAAACAGATATGAATTAGATGACCACGTTTCTAGTAAAAGTGTAGACAATTGAGTTAAACAAGAAGTTGATTTCTATATCAGTTTTAAAGTCGTTGCTATCAACACGAACCTTTTGATTGAAGAACTTTTATCCATATCATGATCACGACCTGAATAAACATTTCTTTCAGAGAATATCAATAGTTTGACAAATTAGCTTAGTTTCTAAAGAAGTATATGATATATTAGAGAATACAGAAATTGACATCCGAACTTTTTATTAGCAAGAACAACCAGGGAAACGCCATGTCAAATCCAAGGAAATAAGATAAGAAGAATTTAATGCTGAGAACAATAATATATGGATGAAAGCAATTTGATTGAAACCATGAATTTGGCAATAACTCAGTTATTGTTCAGTATTTTACATTAAAATGTCTGTATTTCATGAATGTTTCATTCACATTACTTGTGCGCTTACAATTTTAAATTAACAATTTTTTATTAATCATTTTTACGTTTACATTACAACAGCTAGAAACAAGATGCTTATCGAGTAATAATAATAATAATAATAATAATAATAATAATAATAATAATAATAATAACCTTTTGGCTGAACGTTATAACTCTGAAACATATCTGTCAAAGATGACCACATATCTAATTAAGCTGTAGACGATTAATCAGATTTTTTATTTCTATATCAGTATTTATGTCGTTGCTATCAATACGAACCTTTTGATTGAAGAACTTTTATCCGTATTAACCAAGGGTACGCCATATCAAAGTAAACAAAATGAGGTAAAAAGGCATTTAATGCTGAGAACAATGATTATATATGGAAGCAATTTGACTTAAAACCATGACTTTAGCATAAGCTTTGTCATTGGTCAGTATTTTTCATTAAAACATCTGTGTTTCATGAAAATTTCATACACATTTCTCGTGCGCTAACAAGTTTAAATTAACAATTTTTTATTAATCATTTTTGCATTTACATTATGACAGTTGAAAACAAGGCGCTAATCGAATAATAATAATAAATAATAATAATAATAACAATCTTTAAGCGAAACGTTATTGCTCTGAAATAGATTTGTTAAGATGACCATATATCTAATAAAAGAGTAGACAATTGATTTAATCAAGTTTTTGGTTTCTATATCGGTTTAAAGTCGTTGCTATCAATACGAACCTTTTAATCAAAGAACTTTTATCTATATCATGATCATGACCTGATGTAGCGAGAACAACCAGGGACACGCCATGTCAAACCCAACGAAATAAGAGATGCTGAAAAGATCATTAATTTCAGAAAAAGTATTTTGACTGAAAACCATAAACCGGACAATAGCCCAATCATTGTTCAGTATTCATCAGCAAAACGTTATTATATCATGAATGCTTCATATACATTACTTGTGCGCTAACAGATTTAAATTATTAAGTTTTAATTAATCATTCGTTGCATTTACATTTTAACAGCTAGAAACAAGGGCTTATCGAGATATAATAATAATACAAAATGTAATAATAATAATAATAATAATAATAATATGATGATGATGATGATGATGATGAATTAGAGAATACAGAAATTGACATCTGAACTTTGTATTAGCAAGAACAACCAGGGACACGCCATATCAATCTCAACGAATTAATTTAAGAAGGTATCCAATGTTGAGAATAATGATTATATATGGAAGCAATTTTTCTGAATTCCATGACCTTGACAAAAGTCATTCTTCAGTATTTTACAGTTAAACTTCCATATTTTAGGAATGGTTCCTACATGTTACTTGTGCGCTAACAAATATAAATTAAACAAATTATAATCATTGACATTTTAAAAACTAGAAAAAGAGGGGCCATCGAAGTATCATTGTTATAATAATAATAATTATTACTATTATTAAACTGTTACGCCTTTTCTTTTCAAACAGAAGAGAATTTTGATATTTATTTGATTACACTCATGAAATTCATTGTGTTTGTCCTTTGTAAAACATGACGAATGAGACATGATAAAGATGCAACTAAACAAATTAAGATTTTTCAAGATTGTAAAACGAGGAAGATTATTTTTACAAATACTTTTAAGTGAAACACGTCATATTGTTTCAATTTGTAAATATTTTTAATGCCCGTCCAGACATTTTTTCACATTTGATTTCAATATGCATCTACATCTTTCGTTCAATTGTTTAAGGTAGTTTGACTATAAACAATCACGTTAACCAGCTGTTAATTTCTAAATTTCATATTTATATTACTTTTTTCCTTATGAATGTATTTTTTAATAAATTAATTCAAATAAGTATCAGCAGTAGGACGGCCAGCTTCGATATTTTCCGTTAAAACCGCGGTTTTATCTTCAGGGCCTTTCAAGGGGAATAATTCAATTTTGGTCACTAGGTGTCGCCTTATCGTCACCTCGTAGAATTTGCATTTCGTGGTTATCGTAATAAATCATTAATTAAATGGGTTTTTTTAACTTAAACTGTATAAAAATTCTTATGTATTAGAAGGATAATTGATTTTTCTAAACGACCACAACAATCGTTAACCCATCAAAACAAATTAAAACGTCGAAATTCTTGACATAATGCGGGGTGTTGTGAAAGGTCAAAATGAAATGGGCGGTGCTGAGCCAGTTTACACCCTGTAAATTGAATTGACAGAATCGCATTCCACACCGATTGGGTAAAAAATTATACATGTAATCAATAGTATTTAGAATACCGGTCATTTTGATACCAGATACAAACCATCAATTGCACCGGTTTTCATACGGGAAGTTGACAAAATTGGATCACTTGCATGCCGAGAATTTTTGAAAAGAAAACAAAACACCGTACTAATTATTGGATATGCACTTATATTATTTATATATTACTGTTCTATATATTTAATTTTATAGTTTGAAATTAATTTTTACTTAGTTTTGTTTCGATTTAAGTTTTATGCAGAAAAAATTGCCACGAAAATCCAACCGCAGGAATCAAAACACAGATCGCCCTCCTGGCCCTTGTACTGTTGTACTCATCACGATATCTCTAAAGTAATACTAACATACGTTCATCTGTCTCAAAAATTGATAATTTTTTTTTTCACTTTTATTACTTTGAAAGATTTTAATTGTATTTGTAGAGAGTGTGGTGCTAGATTAAAAGTGGGATTAAGCCAGTTGCCTGATGCAACTTGTGATAGCAGTGGTGCAGAGAGATTAACCGATTCTAATGACCAACATCTGCTTTTTGTTATTGTTTGTTGTGGTTTTTTAAATCCAATTTTCTGATTTGTTCACAATATGTAAGCATAGAAAGCATAGAACCACAGTTAGACCACTGAATTAGTATGCATACAGTTGTGTCATTTATTCAGGTTCCATTGGTCAGCACTAACACTGAAGGAGAGACAGATGAATTCACAGTAGAATTTTTACTTATAAAATATTATCAACTAACTCGAACAGTTTTAAGTTTATGAATTTACAAGTTGTGAGACAGTGAATATGTCACTTTGCCATCTAAATATTAAGTTTTTTTTTAAACTTAACTTTCAGGTTTATTTGCAATCTGCAGTGCCTGAGTATCCAAATCTTGGATTTAGCATATGCTATGCATGAAGCCATGATAACTTCAAAACTTGTTATGATACATGTTTGTCACCTGAGCTGATTCTAGACTCACTAACATTTGATGAAATTGATATCTTTTGTTTCAGAAAAGTAGTAATTTATTAAGGTACAATACAGTGGTGTTATCTAGTCTACATAAGAGATTTATACAAATCAGACAGTTTCTTTTTTTAACACCAACACTACATGTAGCTTTACAATTTCAGATTTAGATACAAGAAAGCTTTGCCATTCACCTGTATGGTTACTAAGAATGCTACATTTTTAGACCACATTTATGCTTTGTCTGAAATTCTATTGTCCTTCCAACTGCAAGATGGAAAAGGAACAAATTTACTTCTTTGCCTACATACCACAGTTATAACCTTTGAAAAACAGGTTGAACATCTTAACAACAGAATGTAATGTTTTGAACTAAAATTTACTTTGTTGTTTCTTCTAAATCTATTTGAGAATTATGACATACTGAGTTTGTTATTATAACTCAAGGAAGCTGTAAGAACATATGCAGCAACACAGACAAACATGTCATCATATGATTAACTGTCATGTAAAATCAGAAAATATCTAATTCTGTTTTGTGAAATTTATTTTACAGATTAAAAATATTCAATTTCTCTCTTGTATTGGTAGCTGTACATTCAATACTCAGAATCTACAGTGCTTCTTCCCTTTACATCTTTTAGTGACAGATTTAGCTGACAACTTCGACTCAAATTTTTCAACAACAACAACAAAAAATATATATTTGATATCAATATTGCTTTCAAATAAAGCAAACTTCAGAATTCTAAAATTGAGAAAAGGACATTGGCACACACACTAAAAACCCCTGTTGATTCCAGAATATTAATCATTTGTACAGATTGGAACTATATATTCCATTTTTAATTCTGTTGATATTTTCATTATTTTGCACATTACACATTTTTGCAATACAAATAAGGAGCCTTATAGGTTGTAGTATAAAGCTCGCTTTAATATCACAGTACCTCTCGCCACCTAGGTTCAAAATTCACTTTGGCTGATCCCAGCGTGAGAAGATCTGTTAGTTTGCCTGACAAAGGTCTGTGGTTTTCAGCAGAGACTCTGGTTTCCTCCACATTTTAAGAACCGCCCCCCTCTATAAGTGAAATTTTGACTGGGGCGTAAAACAAGGTAACTCCACTCCACATAACCACAGATAAGTAATCAACTTTTTTTTAATTAAAAAAAATTATTGTTTATTTTTTTCTTTATATTTTTTATGTTATTATTATATTAATTATAATATTTTTTCATGATGAATATATGACTACTCATGCCCACAGAATTATTTCCATATACAGTGTATATGGTTATGTCCTATAATGTCGCATCAGCAATTTTTCAGCTTTTTGCAATGAGAGCAAGTTCATTAATCAAGTATAATTTATGCAGGAGATGTGCCAGTATTTATAATGGTCTGCCTTGTAATTACTAATATCACACCGTCAGGGCAATTTATTTTGTTAAGATGCAAGCTCACTGAGTTCATATGCCACACACAAGCAAACCACTTGCCCTGTCACATTGTTCTGGTACTAAGTGAAACAGTGGATATTCTGTCCACCAAATGAATAGTTCAGGTGAAGAGGCAGTATTTCAAATTTGAAGACTTGGGTATAAATTGACCGACGTTTAAACCCACAGCTGTTGCATGTTGAAGATTTGAACCCCAGTGCAACTTTGTAACTGACCACATGCAAGAAATACTTGTTCTAAATTTTTAACTTTGGTTGAGGAATAATTTTTTCCTTTGTTTCATTGAAAAGAATTTTTAAGAAAATTATCATTTCTCAAAAAATAAAAAAAAAAAAAATAAAAAAAGGAAAAAAATGCATTGATAATAAAATTTTACTTCTTTTTGGATCTTAGTTTTCTTTTTATAGTTAAAGTATGCAAACAAAAATTATATCATAGGAAATAAGTCAATTTTTAATCGTATTCATACGAAGAACTGTAAACAAGGGAGGTAAGTATACACAAACGAAAAATCTATCGTGAACACCTGCTATTTTCTGAATTGACAGAATCGCATCCCACACCGATTTCGGACAAAACTTTAATATGATCACATTAAGAAATGAAAATTATTTCATAATTTAATAACAAGAACCCATCATATGTCACAATACGTGTCTGAAGCACCGGTTTCGTCCGACAGCTGTGAGGCAACCTCGACTTTAAAAGCGTTTATCTCGTAACTTAATCGAGATATTTGGCTATTTTGTAGATTAATTGAAGGAAAAAATATTTATTGTTTTAAATATTTGTTCGTTTCAAATTTATAACGATGTCATCTAACAGTTTTCTTTAAAATTCGAGACTGACTATCGTTTCCGATTTTGTACCTAAATTTAAACCGAAAGTCACGTGACCAAAGTTATAAAAATTCAGCCATGTTGGAAGCTGGCCGTCCTACTGTCAGAAACAGTATGAGCATAACAGCTATGACGTAACGTCATTTAACAGTCTCTTGACTATGGCAATTCAGAAAACACTGATACAAGCAATACTGTTGGTGATTATGCTTACTCGCATCCACTTAAATCAGCTTTTTTATAACCAAAAGCTTTAAATGCTTTTTTATCTTTTGTTTTGTACCTTATTTTGTAAATTTAGAAAATAAAAACACCAGGATGTAAATGCCAGTGACTGCAAATCTTCTATTGACATTACAAAGTAGATTTTTTTTATGCGATTACGTTTTATACCATTATTTTGTCACTCTTTCCATAATTTGTTTTTGATTAAAGAAAGACGTGTTTTCTTGGTTTTCTTTTCGACATTTGATAAATTTTGTTATGGTAATTTTCTTTCAATTATTGGAGATATTGAACTTTTAGCTGACGAATACGTAAAATCCAACTAATTCGAAATCAAAATGCCAAAATGATTGTAAAATCGATCATAAATTTCATTTGAATTAGTAAGTGTTTTTAATGATAAAAACAGACTTCAAAGTGACTGTCAGATTAAAAGCCGCCTAAATGTCATTTATAAGGTCTGTTTTGGAATTGAAAAAATGTGTTTAGAGTCTGTAAAGTGATAATTGTAGAACAAAACTATTTAGATTTTTTTAATAAAATAAATACTTTAAGTTATACACTAATTATATTATGTTTACTTTAACTGTAAAATAAGGTGGTTGTTTGATGACTACTTCATTGTACACATTTTTATAAATAAAATCGTATTCTTTTTCGAATTAGAAACGTGCACGTCTGGCAATTCTAAATTCAACTGGTATTTGTTTTATATATTTACTGTCCCTGAGTGTGTACCGCCGCTGGCGGAGTGAAACTCCCCGAGGGTATCCATGACTCAACAGGCAGTACTTTGTGCTGTCAGGAAAATGTACCATTTAACAAAATATGAGTATTAACTGTGAACAAATAAAAAATATATGAATTTGTAGAGGTAAAAATGTTAAATGACTGCAGTTGTAATTTAAAAAATAGAGGGAAAACAATTTTACTTCCGGTTAAATTTACAATGTTTATCTCGCCAGTCTATAGTAAACATCCAACTTGATTGTTTAGTCATATGCATGTGCAAACCCTCTTCATACAGAGAGGGGAAAAATAATCGCTTCTCTGTTTTTAACTAGCGTTTTAAACCCATCGGCCGTATATATATCAGTTGATTATAAAATAAAAAAAATGTGCACTAACATGTATACTTCAAGTAAACATGTGTTTATAAACAGGCTATTATGGGAAACAATTGACTAAGAGGCTCTGTTGTTAAATCATTGCAGATGGGACGTTACAACCACAACACAACCAACCAACTTTAGTGAAAAATATAGCATATATCTTACCTATTAAAAAAGGAATAAAATTTAAAATTGAATAATGGAAGCATTCACACTAAGGAAAGATTTTTAGAGAATTGTTCCCCAAGATAAATTAAACCTATTTTCGTACATTTGAAAGCAAACTCATGCTTAAAAAAGCCCGATTTTCAATCGATTTCTTTGCTGTAGTTAGTCAGTGTAAGCGTTTTGAAGAAATTCATTACGTAGAATTCGGAATTGAACCCATTATTTCGAATTTAGTATTTTAAAAAAACGTAGTTTGTTTTATCTAAAGACATTAAGATACAAAAGGAGCTTTGATAAAATGAATCATTAAGGATACCACGTGTTAATGTATGGAGACATATTGTAATTTAATTTCCTTTCCATTACATGCGATTACTTTTTATCCTTTTTATCTAGTTGACAACACGCAATCTTATATACTTTGTGTCTTAAAATGCTTCCTTTCTTAGATAAGTATTTATTCAAATGACATAATATCTACCGTAGTTATATACAAAAACAGTAATTATAGACTGTCTAAAAAGTGTTTTTGTTTTCTTGATGCATTAAGTTTCGAAATTTAAAATTGCATTAAATGGAAACAAAGGGTCCAATTTTTTCTTCTTTAGTTCTTTTCAAAAATTTGTCCTGTATCTACATTCTTAATTAGAGTGTATAATTCTATATAAACCGACAAAATTGATTTGAAAATCTTATTAGATTCTAGAATATGCCTTTCTCTCCTTGTCTGCTGCTTATATTTTGATATTTACAAAACTAAATGTTAAATCAACCAATCGAGATAAAATTAAAATTATCACATTTAGAGAACTCATAAAAATTAAGACTAAAACATCACTATCTTGTTTATGCGCATGATTTAAACCCATAAATAATTTCAAGTAAACAGGTAAGTTCGTTATTTAGCTTTATTTAATTTGGTCACGTCATAAGAAATTACATTGCTGCACTGTAATTTATATTATCTAATAGATATTTTGGTTTATGTTTTAATTCAGTGATGTTATTTTAGCTGCAAATCGTGAATCTTTCTTCAATAAACGCTAGCGAAAAATCAATTCAACAAATAAAGATATAGTAAAACAGCACAGAAGATAAAACTTTCTTTGAGACGGTTATTAAAACATTCTTCCAACTGAAGGCATCAGAACATAATTGCGTGCAAAGGTTTGTAGTGTTTCTTTGAATACCTTTTACGTTATGTCAAAAGCAGTAACCATTTTGTTACTAGTGGTCTTCACAACGTACTCTATTTAACCAAACAATGAACTTGCAAATCTGCTAGTATATGGTATCCTTAAATATTTACGCGTGGCGTATTTCAAATATTTTGTTACTTATTTTATAACATGTTTTTGTATTTGGGTCATATTCACAGTGATAACAGCGTTTTAATTAAACTACATAGGAAACATTGTTTGATTCAGTTTGATTGATGCTAAGGAGTGTCAGCAGTAAGGACACCCCTCTTATGTGTTAAAACACTAACAAATAATGTGATAACATTATCGTTGAATATAAAATAGCTTTACCAGAAATGATAATGAAAACAATTATTAAAACATAAACAAGGAAAATTGTACAACCTTAAAAAATTATAAAAGCGTAAAAAGCTCCAGAAAGATGAACATCAAATTGAAGAAGGTTGACGCTTGAAAATGTAATCCGACATAAACCTCAAAATACTTTAAATAGTTTAAATAAAAGTTATTCAAGATCAAGAAAAAAAATACGAGTACCTTTATTGTTACCTATCATGATATAAAATCTTTAGGATGAAATTGAAAATGAATGTTCAATTTCTAACTACCAATTTTAATCACTTTGATTTTTGTTGAAAATAAACCACATTATTGTAAACTTTATAGAACATGTAAATGGAAGCCAGAATAAAATACAATGTAGAATATAATGATGATGCATTGTTATGTGCCTTAATTTGCTTTATGCTTTTAACAACTATAGACAAGAGCCTTATCCATACATTTAAGTAGCAGAGATAAACAGATTTGCTACACTACATTTAAATCAATAAAAAAACATTACGGATATAAATTATTATAAGTGTATCCGAAAATTATCTTGTTATCTTTTAAATCTAACAGAATATACTGATATGTTTTTACGAAGAAAAAAATTGATTTTTTTCAGAAACAATTCTTCGTTTGAAAATACAGTAATTCAGTATCTAGAACATTACATAAATTTGAATCATAAAACCCACAATGACCACAGTTTACTATTTTTACCGGATTTTTCACAGACTTTTGACTGAATAAAAATTGTTATGGTACACACATATGATGGCAATGCTAGATAAAGAAAGCTTTGTCTTTACAACAACGTACAAATTTTCTATTAAAGAAAATATTGAACAAAATTTTCTGTCGGGCCCCTTTGAAGTAGATGCTTTACAGGATGTTGAACCGACATTGCTTTAAACCAAAAATTCGATGGCACCCGCAAAGGACTTGTAATTCTAGACAAAGAAAGATTTGTATTCAAAACAACCGTAAACCCTGTCTAGCCTAAGAAAGGGAAAAGCAATTAACATAATAAAATGTACATATACATTATATATGAAAGCAGTATACATTTGAAAGTATAAATTAATTCAAAATTGAAAGGAATCGTACACCTAATGTTAACATACAATGTATATTTAAAAGCTATTGCTTTGACATTTAAAACTTGATATAAGCTTCATATAATATATGTCACTGTTGTTAGAAAGTTTTGTGATTTAGATGTTTAGAAGGGTGTTATATCTCCAGCTGGGGAGAATGTGTCGAATTTCTTGTTTTCCAGATAGGTATAATTTAAAATTTAACAGGTATTTGTGTTATATGTTTATACATATTTAAGATTCATAATCACGAAGTAACAAGTCATAGTTTCTTAGTTAGTAACTTAGTGACTTAACCACAAACTACCTAAATATCAACAAAAGTCAGTATGGGGCAGAAAAGAACATTTGAACAACAATAATGTTTTTTTTTCATAGGTAAGATGAGCAAAGATTGTCAAGATGTTTTCAGGAGAAGTATGTTCGTGAGTTTAACAAATTGTAATATTACTTTTGATCTTGTACTTAATGAGTTTAAAATAACAGCTGCTTTTTTATTTACACTTATAAAGTCTGTTTTTAATGTGTTTAAAACGTAATTGAACTCATTGTTGTCATGGTTATGGAAATAAGACGATTTTATTTCTTTTTCTATGAGGAACCAGACTGCACCATGCTTTGCTTTTGCTTATCCATTATAAGGAATACACATATTTAAATTGTACATTCATATTATTATCATTTGCAATTGCAAACACAAGTTTTTTTAAAACAATCACCTGATGCTACTGTATATTAAAGAACGTTTATTTTAAAGTCAAAAATGTGTTTATAAATTCTTGATTTTAAATATATATTTTTATAGCAAATCTTTATTAGACTAGCGTGTTTGGTTATAAGTAACGCAAAAGTTGTTTCTGCATTTTAACAAAACAACATCTATAACAACTTAAACGTTATAAGTTGAGTTGGCACAAAAATTAAGACACGATGGAGCCCTATGCACCAGAGAAGAAAAAGTACATGCATCTATTTTCGTATTAAAGCCAAAACAATTAAATCACTAACCCTGCAGTCAATATCTGCTCAAGTAAATATTATTTAACCTTTATAAAATTTGAAATACCATTTGCAGACAACCCAATTGTCTGATAAATATACACTCATGGCTTACCCGGAGGCATAATTTTTGATTACCGAACCAAAAATGTAAAGGTTGAGAAATTGTGACAGACAAGCGGGATAAGTGGATTGGTATAATTGGTTAACACATGTGAAATAAATATCACTGTGTTTTGTCTACTGCTGCGATATATATTTTGCATTTTAAGAAATATTTGGCATTCTGTCGTAATTTTCACATTGTTGTTCTATTCAAATTGTATTTATATTTTTCAATAGCTTTCCGTCTTCCCTAAAACTAGAAAATTTTTTGTACAATTTATATACCACATCTTTTAAAAGGATAATACGGTGGCACAGATGTGACATGAAATATGTTTTTCATATTACGTGCGCACGTATAACTCTTTACGTGCGCACGTATTAACCTATAACGTGCGCACGTATTAGCTATTACGTGCGCACGTAGTAACCAATACGTGCGCACGTATTACCTTTTAGTAATACGTGCGCACGTACTGGTTACTACGTGCGCACGTAAAAGGTAACACGTGCGCACGTAATAGGTAATACGTGCGCACGTAAAAGGTAATACGTGCGCACGTAATAGGAAAATATATTTCATGTCACCTCTGTGCCACCATAGGATAAGCCATTGAAGAAAAAGACTAAATAAATTTGAAGGTTGTAGCAAAACTATCGTTACTTTGAGTATTAATTCAATCTTATAATTCAATTAGTAATAAGTTTTAAATGAAAAAATACTTGCTAGGGTTAACAGCATTTCGATTTTTTTCTAATTAACTGACATTAACACAAAAAAGTAAATTTACGAATTAGGAATTTAATATAACTTGAATGTCGACAAAAAAATTGACCGAAGCTTAATCGTATCTTTTTTTTTATTAGAGATATGTATCTAGTTTTGCCACCAGCACATTAGCTTTAGAGTTATAATGCATATATCTAAATATACATGTATAGAATTTAGGTCTTAATGGTTTTCTGAACACCACTGTATGATGAATATAGTACCAGACAAATATTTTGTCAAAAAAGTACCTAAATTTTTCCATCACCAATTGCCAAAAGATATACAATCAATCTTAAACGATGCTTTGGGGCATAAGAACAGAGAGTTTGACACAATTTATTTATGAAATACTAGTATCCAATCTAGAATACAAACAACGGAAATGAACAACCACTTTTTACTTTGATGGATGAAAACGTCATTTGCAATGTTTCTATTAACGTTAGACCCCTTGGCTATAACTGTGTTTGTCAAATCGTTACCAAATCACGAAAATAAATGAATTGGCTAGTTTTTTAAATTTTACTTTGTATTTTTAGAATTGTGATTTAGACATGGACTGGTGTATTTGTGTTTTAATGAATACAGTAGATGTATTTTTCGCGAGTAGAAAATTTCGCAACAAGATAATTATGGCCATATTCTCGAATATTTGGATTCGCTTTTGGAATCTTATCATAAAAAAAAAAAACTTGCTAGGGTTAACAGCATATAATTAACTGATAATTTTATAATTAACTGATATTGAGACAAAATAGTAAAATTTACGAATAAGGAATTTAATATAACTTCAATCTCAAATTTCCATTTAAGATTTACAGGGACACTAATTACTACCACCTTCGTGTTGGTAAAACATATTGAAACGTTGTGTCTCAATTTGCTTCCTTCAAAGCGGTACATCAGTGCTATGTATGGCCGAAAACATCTGGTATGAAACTTGTAAAAGTTTATGAATAGCATATACATACAATGTTGATCAATAACATATATAAAATTTTTTACACAGATTTTGAATAGTAAAATAAAGCGTATGAAAAAGACTCCTACCTGAACGACAAGAGATCACTACTTATATGATAAGTGGTGGGTTTTGTTCTAATAACAATAATAATAAAAAGTAATAAAAAGAAGGATACCATTTACCATTATGTCTTCCTGCCCCTGTTATTGCATCGATTTATTGTTTATATATTTGTTTTCCAGCTAACATTGGCTCTAAAAAATTACATTATTTTCAGCTCGCAATAGCATCACAGCATGTTGAAATAAATATTGATGTGTAAATGGGAATAAAAGTAACGGTTGTTTTTGTCAACAATTTACATAAATCTGATTACATAAATTACTTTCACATGATTTTATATTGAAATAGCAATAAAAGTGATAGCAAAACTTAAAATCGGAAATAAAAAAGTGATAAAAAACTTTAAAATTGACCAGTTGTTTAAATATTAAATGTCTGTATCATTAAAAATTCCAGATTGTTGTCAATTAAGGAAGAGGAAATAACCTAACACCTACTTTAATTAAGTTTTTTTCATCCAAATAAACACCTTCTAACTAGGTCAGAGTAGAAGAAATTCATTTGAATAACTAAAAGGTTAACAAAAGCAATTTTATTTGTTTTAATGAAATCAGGTTAATTCTCAGAAATTTTATGTTAAATAACAAAACAAGATTGTTTTAGAAATATAATCTAATTACAACAGCAAATATAATGTTTCAGAAAAAGATTATGCAGCTCCAAATGGAAGTATTGTAAAAGAAACAGTATATAAAATATCAAATTGCGTGTTGTTAACTAGATGTTAAGGATAAATGCAATCGCATGTAATAGAAAGGAAATTAAATTACAACCCATCCTTATACACTGACATGTGTCATCCTTAATGATTGATTGTATCAAAGCTTTTTCTGTATCTAAATGTCTTCAGATAACACAAATGAAATGTTTTAAAGAAACTACTTGACAGGCAGGCTATACGTTGAGATATAACTTTATGTTTTAGACGTATCCAAAACGACTTTCATAACTTGATAAAAGAAGGATTATAGAAGGTATAAAAATCGTTTGTTTTTTTCATTATTGGATTAAGGATTATAGACATATATGGCTTGTTTTGAAATTGGTTGTTTTGGTTAACGCGGACATCGAGAACTAATAGATAGTATGTTCTTTTAACTTATCGTTTACATACGATATTTATGAAGCGTTTTGACAATTGAGTTTCTGTAAAATACCATGCATTGTTGATTACTTGTTAGCTTAAATGATGCTTAAATGTCTCATTGGGCTATAACTCATAATTTTAATTTAAGTGTTCCATTTTGTTTTCTTGTAAATCTATTTTCGTACATTTGAAAGCAAACTCATGCTTAAAAAAGTCCGATTTTAAATCGATTTCTTTGCTGTATTTAGTCATTGTAAGCGTTTGGAAGAAATTCATTACGTAGAATTCGGAATTGAACCCATTATTTCGAATTAAGTATTTAAAAAAATGTAGTTCGTGTTATCTAAAAACATTTAAATACAAAAGAAGCTTTGGTAAAATCAATCATTAAGGATACCACGTGTTAATGTATGGAGACATATTGTAATTTAATTTCCTTTCCATTACTTGCGATTACTTTTTATCCTTTTTATCTAGTTGACAACACGCAATCTTATATACTTTGTGTCTTAAAATGCTTCCTTTCTTAGATAAGTATTTATTCAAATGACATAATATCTACCGTAGTTATATAAAAGAAAAACAGTAATTATAGACTGTCTAAAAAGTGTTTTTGTTTTCTTGATGCATTAAGTTTCGAAATTTAAAATTGCATTAAATGGAAACAATGGTCCAATTTTTTTCTTTTTTAGTTCTTTCCAAAAATTTGTCCTGTATCGACATTCTTAATTAATGTGTATAATTCTATATAAACCGACAAAATTGATTTGAAAATCATATTAGATTCTAGAATATGCTTTTCTCTCCTTGTCTGCTGCTTATATTTTGATATTTACAAAGCTAAATGTTTAATCAACCAATCGAGATAAAATTAGAATTATCACATTTAGAGAACTCATAAAAATTAAGACTAAAACATCACTATATTGTTTATGCGCATGATTTAAACCCATAAATAATTTCAAGTAAACAGGTAAGTTCGTTATTTAGCTTTATTTAATTTGGTCACGTCATAAGAAATTACATTGCTGCACTGTAATTTATATTATCTAATAGATATTTTAGTTAATTTATAAATTCAGTGATGTTATTTTAGCTGCAAACCGTGAATCTTTCTTCAATAAACGCTAGCAAAAAATCAATTCAACAAATAAAGATATAGTAAAACAGCACAGAAGATAAAAAATTTTTTGAGACGGTTATTCAAACACTCTCCCAACTGAAGGCATCAGAACATAATTGCGTGCAAAGGTTTGTAGTGTTTCTTTGAATACCTTTTACGTTATGTCAAAAGCAGTATCCATTTTGTTACTAGTGGTCTTCAAAACATACTCTATTTTACCAAACAATGAACTTGCAAATCTGCTAGTATATGGTATCCTTAAATATTTACGCGTGGCGTATTTCATATATTTTGTTACTTATTTTATAACATGTTTTTATATTTAAGTCATATTCAGCATTAATAACAGCGTTTTAATTAACCTACTTAGGAAACATTGTTTGATTAGGTTTGATTGATGCTAAGGAGTGTCAGTAGTAAGCACACCCCTCTTTTGTGTTAAAGCACTATTAAATAATGTGATAACATTATCATTGAAAATAAAATAGCTTTACCAGAAATGATAATTAAAACAATTATTAAAACATAAACAAGGAAAATTGTACAAGCTTAAAAATTATAAAAGCGTAAAAAGCTCCAGAAATATGAACATCAAGTTGAAGAAAGTTGACGCTTGAAAATGAAATCCGACCTTAACCTAAAAATTACTTTAAATAGTTTAAATAAAAGTTATTCAAGATCAAGAAAAGAAACACGAATACTTTTATTGTTACCTATCATGATATGAAGACTTTAGGATGAACTTCAAGATGAATATTTCGAATTCTAACTATCAATTTTAATCACTTTTTTTGTTGAAAATAAAGCAAGAAAACAATGCTATCACATTACTGTAAATTTTATAGAACATATAAATGGAAGTCAAAATAAAATACAATGTAGAATATAATGATGATGCATTGTAATGTGCCTTAATTTGCTTTATTCTTTTAACAACTATAGATAACAGCTTTATATATACATTTAAGTAGCAGAAATAAACAAATTTGCTACACTGCATATAAATCAATCAAAAGCATTACGGATATAAATTATTAATAGTGTAACCGAAATTTATCTGGTTATCTTTTAAGTCTAACAGAATATACTGAATATACTGATATGTCTTTACGAAGAATTTTTTTTGTTTTTTTTAATAATAAACCATTGATTCAGCAGACAAAAAATCGTCCTCTTTGTTAATGTTAATAGTCGTTAAACTTTTAATTGTTTAAAAACAAGTCTTCGCCTGATAATACAGTATTTCTGTATCTAGAGCATTACTTAAATTTGAATCATAAAACCTAAAATGACCACAATATGCTATTTTTACCGGATTTTTCACAGACTTTTGACTGAATAAAAACTGTAATGTTACACGCAAATGATTGGCAATGTTAGGTAAAGAAAGCTTCGTTGTTACACCGATGTACAAATTCTCTATTAAAGAAAACATAGAATATAATTTTCTGTCGGTCCTCTTTAAGTAGATACTTAAAAAAACACGGCGCATTTTACAGGATGTTGAACCGACATTGCTCTTAACCAAAAATTTTATGGTACTCGCAAAGGACTGGTAATTATAGGCTAAGAAGGATTTACCTCCATAACAACCGTAAATCCACTCGAGCTTAAGAAAGGGTAAAGCACTAAACATAGTAAAATGTATATATATATATATATATATACCTTATATATGAAAGCAGTATGCATTTGAGAAGTATAAATTAATTCAAAATTGAAAGGAACCGTACACTTAATGTAAACATACAATGTATATTTCAAAGCTATGGCTTTGACATTTAAAACTTGATGTAGGCTTCGTATAATATATGCCATTGTTGTTTTGTGATTTAGATGGGTAGCACGGTATTATATCAACAGCTTGGAAGAATGTGTCGAGTTTCTTGCTTTGCAGATCGGTATAATTTAAAAGTTAACAGGTATTTGTGTTATATAAAAGATTCATTATCACGAAGTAACATACGTCATAGTGCCATACTTAGTGTTTTACCACAAACTAGCTAAATATCAACAAAGGTCAGTATGAAAAAGGAAACAGAAATGCACATTTGAACAGAAATAATGTTTGTTTTAATATAGTCCGGCATGGGTGGAGCTGAACCTTAAATATTGGTCTTTAGTTTTTTTCTCTGCATATATATAAAGACTATATGGCCTAGTTTTAGAATTCAGTTGATGACACTCTGTCACCCTTGAGCATTTTGTTGAATTCAAGATGGCGTCCAAGATGGCCGCCACAACATGAAAATGGGCATTTGCGAATAAGTTGTTTGAAAAAAAACTTATTATCTGTCTTTTCAGTTGAAATATATGCAAAGAAATGTTCAGAACTTTTCAAACCTTTTAACAAAGGAAAACTATTTTAAAACGTATACTGTAATGTACGTTACCAAGTTAAAACAAATTTAGCTAACTGCAATAGCTGATACATAGCTTGTAAAAGCAGACGTCATATCTCTTTCTTGATAACGATTAAATTATTTATTGATTGAATGGTATTTTAAGTAATTAGCCCTCCACAGGTACAGGAGAGGACTTTAGGTTTGATCAATGTCCGTCCGTTTGTCCGTCAAGACGTTCCGTCCATCCGTTCCATCCGCACATTGTTCTGTCTTTCTGTTACACTTTATTTTTCGGACTCGAAGTTGTGTATTTGTAGACCAATTTCAATCAAACTTGATAAGGTCTGATTTGATATGATACAGGTTGCTTTCTAAAATGGGCAAGATCTATGCATAAATAAATCCAATGGGGAGGACTTTGCAATCCATTTCTTGTTCAATTAATTGTGTTTACCGACCTTTTTGGTTAAGGTGAAAGTTATCAGTTATAAGAAGGGATATTTGTACAGCAAGTTTAGTGTCATAGAGTAGCAAGCATCTAATAGTTTTTTTTGTATTCATTGCAGGATAATACAGATAATTTAGATATTTAGTAATGGAGAAGGGTTGTTATTTTAAGTTAGTTGATAAATGTCTGGATGAAGGAAACGGAAAGTATGTTACAGCAGGCCCAGTAAGAATACAGACAATAATCGCTTGTAGTAAACAGTATGATGATGAACTTTGTGTTCAACTAGAAGAGGAACTGAGTAAGAACAGTCAGTTAACAATACAAACACACAGAAATTGTGTTTCTACATATACCTCAAAAACCCATATTAAGCGTACATTAAAACGTAAAGGAGATCTCGATCCTATTCCATCTACTAGTTCATCCCCAAAGCGCCGGAGACGATCTGACACACCAGGTTTCAATTTCCAAGAACATTGTCTTTTTTGTGGTGAAATCTGCAATCTTCAGAAAGATCCAAAAAATCCAGGAAGGTGGAGAAAAGCATATCTATGCAGATCATTGAATGTTGAATGGAGGGACTGAAATAGGTTTAAAGTCAGATATATTATTTGCTTGCAAAAGACGGAATGATGAATGAGCAAGTCTTGTTCGAATCAGAGTGGAAGGTGCGGTGTCTGATTTACATGCTGCTGATGCACGTTATCACGTAGATTGCAAAGTCAGTTTTATGTCAGAAAGGAGTATTAGGGCAGCAGCTTCACATTCAAAGACACAAGAAGACATTGATAAAGCATTTAATCAACTGGTTTCTTGCATGATAGAGGACAAAACAAAGATTTGGAACTCTGTGGAGCTTCATGAACAGTATCAGGTCTATGATGGAGATATTTTATCAAGGACACAGTTACTTAACAAACTTTTTGATCATTTTGATGACGATTTATTGATTTTGTCTGCAGCTGGTGTAGCGAGCATAATAGTTTTCAGAAGTAAAGCCCCATCTTTATTAAAACTAGTTAATGACAGTGATGACAAAGGTTATTTGGATGGTTCCATTAAACGGTTGGTAAAGCAAATATTAGGTGAAATTAGAGACATAAAGACAGATAAGAGCCAATACACAACGGATATAACTACAGAGACGCTTGAAAACAGTGAAAGTGAAACTCTGGTGTCTTTTTTGGGAAACCTGTCACAGAGACTTGACAGAACATTGACAGCTCATTTAATAGCAAATATCATAACTGGATCCATCAAGAATTATCCTACCCCTCTGCAAGTATCCCTGGGCATATTAATGAGAGACTCTAAGAAATTGGTACAGCAACTTAATGAATATGGAATTACTTGCACATATGACGAAGTTCGGCGTTTTAAAAAGTCAGCTGCAGTTGCAGCAACATCATCCATGACAGTTCAGGGAATATCAGATAGTTCTGAAGGTCTTGTTCAGACAATAGTGGATAATTTTGATGCTGATATTTCTTCTCAGAATGGAAAACTTTCTACTCATTCTCTTGCTATTTCAGTTACACAAACGCCCACTGCTGAACAAAAAGATTTTGATATAAGTACCATCCCACGTCTTCCATTTGATAGCATATCAGATTCAATAGATTACGAAGTAGATGTTCAGCAATACAGGGGTCCAAAGAAAGTTTCGATGCCTAAGGACAAGTCGATAAGGACAGTATTGCCTCTAAAACTTCTAGCAGATAGGGCTGTGTCTATGAATAGAGCAAAAGAAACTGACTTAAACTTTTTTAAGGACATGATAGAGGATGATCGCTGTCCAGAATATAATGGATACAATACAAGGTTAAGTAGGGAACAAGGACACACAGTGAAGCCAGGTACACGAGCAGTCTATTTACCGCTGATTGATATGACACCATCCAATCCAGACACCATTATGACAGCTTTATATCAATCTCAGATGATTAGCAAATCATGTGGTCAGGATTTTACTATATTCACAGCAGACCTCCAGCTTTATAGAGTTGCTGTTAATGTCACTTGGGCTTATCCAGAACGTTTTGGTGATGTTGTTTTGCGACTAGGTGGGATGCATACCCTTATGAGTTTTGTAGGTTCTGTAGGCACGCTTATGGCTTCAAGTGGTCTGGAAGAATTACTTGAATCTACATTCGGAGGTGTTGCAAAAATGTTGAGCGGAAAGAAGTTCCCACAAAATGTAAGAGCTCTTAGGTTAGTTGCAGAGCTGTTGCTTCAACCAATTTTATCTGAGCATGTCTTCCAAAGCATGTCTGAACTGGAATCATTCCTTGATGATTTATGTAAAAGGAGCAGAACATCAAGGTTATGAATAGATTGCTTGATTAAACCTGTTTTCATCATGATTATGTTCATAAGGGCTGAAAGAGAAGGAGACTGGGGTTTACATCTTGAAGCTATGAAAAGGATGTTGCCATATTTCTTTGCTGTTGGGCATGTACACTATGCTCGATATGGATTGTATTATCTACGGTCGATGGAAAATATGCCAGCCAAAGTTGAGGAAAGATTTGTGAAAGGTGAGCATGTCATGCGACATAAAAGTGGATTTTGGAATAGCATCTGGAGTGATATGTTTATCGAAACTACATTTATGCGGTATGGTCATGGGAAAGGTGGCATCATTGGCATTACACTGAAGCCTGAAACATTGAAAGTATGGGCACTGAGTCTACACACATGTTGTCAAATTGAACAAGAACTTTGTCATCTGACTGAGGAAAAGAAAGAACATGATGAAAGACACAAGGAAGAGATGGATGGGCGTATTACTGCTGACATAAAAGACCGTGATTCATTGAGTAAAAAGCTAAGTGAGTTTATACAGCCTTTAAACACAGAAGATCATCCAGATAGCTTTTCAACATAGCTAATGGAAAGATTGCTGCTTCAGCTGTGAACGTTGATAGAGCAGTTGAACTTGGATTAGAAGAATGGACAAAGTTTGAAAGTAGTTGGCCGGACAATTTTGAGGGAAAGATAGCTAGTAGATGTGTGAGAACAATGACAGAATCTAAGAAATTTCTCAAAGTTGGAGACACAAAGGTATATGATACTGACCTAATCTATTCAAGAGTGATTGGCATTCAAATGTCGAGAAAAATTGACATCAAGGAGGTTTTGTCTTATGAACTTGCACCAGTTCCCACATCTATGTTTACAGACAGTGGAGAGATGAGAATCGCCAAAGCTAAATCAGTTTTGAAGCAGCAACTCCAAAAGGAAGTGTCTTCCAGACAGACTACAAAGGATGTTAAAACATTAATTATAGATGGATCTGCTGTTTTGTATGTTGTTCATTGGCCTACCAATGCAACTGTTAATGATTTTATAGTTAACTTTAGAAAGTATGTAGAAAGAAAGCTCACAGCCTACGATGTATACTTAGTGTTTGATAGGTATAGAGACTACAGTATTAAGGGTGTTACTAGATCAGTCAGGGGAGCAGGTAGTGTTAGAGTGCACCAGATGTCAAGTAGCATGCCACTTCCTTCTCAAAAATCTGTTTTATCAGAGCCAGAGAACAAACAACAGTTAATTGCACTTATTTGCCAGGATCTTTTGAGTAACGTGTCTTCGAAACATAGGCTTGTTGTCACTGGTGAAGAAGACATTCCTATGGAAGTTACAAACAATGTAAAAATTATAAGGAATGACATCAGAACAACCCATGAAGAGGCTGATAATATTATTGTTCAGCAGATGGTAGAGGTTTCAAAAGAGTCGAATGAAGGGGTCTCGGTAATATCAGATGATACAGATGTTTTTGTATTGCTTTTGCATTTTTATGCACAAGAAAATCTTTCAGGACAAGTAGTGATGGAGTCTCCAGTTGGAGACAGAGTAGTTACTGACATAGGTAGTACAGCAGAAGATATTTCAGACATATTACCAGATCTACTCGCTGCTCATGCTCTTTCTGGGTGTGACACGGTTGCCTGCTACCATGGTATTGGAAAGGGTACGGTGATAAAAGTTCTTCGGTCACATAAAGCATCTCTCTCTTCTGTTGAAAACCCTGAATCTGATATTGCGACAATCATCAAGGAGGCAACTAAGTTTGTTTCTACTTGCTTCAACAAGCCTGACTGTGCTTCTATGTCTGAGGCTCGACAGAAAGTCTGGGTAGCAAGAGTGGCAAAAAGTAATTCAGCTGCACCAAAACTCTGTTCACTGCCACCAACTTCAGAGTCATTTCACGAAAATGTTAAACGTGCCCATTTGCAAGCTTGTATTTGGAAGCATGCGTTAGATGCTGAACCACCTTCCATGGATCCTGATCAGTTTGGTTGGATAAAGAATGAGGACAACAAATGTTATCTACCTATTATGGTACCATCTGGAACCCAGTTAGCTCCTGCAGACATACTTAAACTGATAAAGTGCACATGCGTTGGTGATTCTCCATGTACGACCATGAGATGTAGATGTACCAGAAGCAAGTTACCATGCACTCTGTTCTGCGGATGTTAGGGCGAACTTAACTGTCAAAATAACCAAACTTCTAAATCATAATTTATTAAAGATAACATAAAATATCTTGAAATTGTATTTGTTTTATTATCTTTTGATAACACAACACAAAAATTATCAAATTCCACAATAGTTTGCTAATATATCAAAAAAAAAAAAAAAAAGAAAATATTTCAACGATTTTCCCATTTTTCAGCCATCTTGGACGCCATCTTGAATTTTACAAAATGCTCAAGGGTGACAGAGTGGCATCAACTTGATTCAAGATCAGAAACATATATATTCATAATATGCAACAATAAAAAAAACTATAGATGCATTTTTAAGGTTTGGAGAAAATTTGGTGTTTCTCATCCGGACTAATAGGTAAGATGAGCAAAGATTGGCAAGATGTTTTAATGAGAAGTATGTTTGTGTGTTAAAGAAATTGTCATATTACTTTTGATCTTGTACTGTATAGTATTGAGTTTGAATTTACAGCTACCTTTTTATTTACAGACATAAACTCTATTTAAGTTTGTTTAAAACGTAGTTGAACTTATCGTTGTCATGGTTATGGAAATAAGACGAATTTTTCTATAAGGAACCAGACTGCACCATGCTTTGCTTTTGCTTATTCATTATAAGGAATACACATATTTTAATTGTACATGCATATTACTATAGACCACTTGCCAATTAAATGTTCCGAGTCATCGTGAATCATTTTCCTATTTAGATATTACAATGACGGGGGACAAAACCTCTAAATTTTCAGGTTTTTTCGTACAAAAGCACTGTTTTTACCACATGCAATTTCTATGTTGTCATTTTATTTAAAAAATTTTACCAGACAAGCCTAAATACATTTGAGACAGTATATGAAAATAAAATGGTTTAAAAGATGAAAATCTTTTTTTTTTTTTTTTTTTTAGCTTTTTGTTTGCCAAGAGAAGTCATATTTTATGTAACGAAAAACCCCGAGAACTGTCCGGTCAAGTTGTAAAATCTTAATAGAAAACCGATTCATATTTCAGTCAGAACTTTAATTGGCAAATCAAGTATTGTAAACTGTATAGTAAGTTATTTAAAAACAATCACCTGATGCTACTGTATATTAAAGAACGTTTATTTTTAAGGCAAAAATGACTTTATAAATTCTTGTTTTGAAATATATATTTTAAATAGCCTTGGGTGATTAGTTATAAGTAACGCAAAAATTATTTCTGTATTTTAACAAAACAACATCTATAACAACTTAAACGTTATAAGTTTGGTTGGCACAAGATTTTACTGGAAAATAAGGAAAAATGAAGACACGACTGAGCCCTATGCACCAGAGAAGAAAAAGTTCACGCATCTATTATCGTATTAAAGCTAAAACATTTAAATCTCTTACCCTGTAGTTAATATCTGCTCAAGTAAATATTATTAAACCTTAAAAAAAATTGAAATACCATTTGCAGACAACCTAATTGTCTAATAAATATAAACTCATGGCTTACCCGGAGGCATAGATTTGATTACCGAACCAAAAATGTAAAGGTTGAGACATTGTGATAGACAAGCGGGATAAGTGAATTGGTATAATTGGTGAACACATTTGAAACAAATATCACTGTGTTTACTGCTGATATATATATATATATATATATATATATATATATATATATATATATATATATATATATATATATATATATATATATATTGCATTTTAAGAATTTTGCATTCTGTCGTAATTTTCACGTTGTTGTACTATTCAGCCTGTATTTATATTTTTAATGGCTTTCCGTCTTTCCTTAAACAAGATTTTTTTTGTACAATTTAATAGCACATCTTTTAAAAGAATAAGGCATTGAAGAAAAACGGCTAAATGAATTTGAAGGTTGTAGCAAAACTATCGTTATTTTGAGTTTTAATTAAATCTTATAATTCATTTAGTAATAAGTTTTAAATTTATGATGAAAAAAATACTAGCCAGGATTAAAAGCATTGAAACTTTTTTTCTAATTAACTGACATTCACAAAAAAGTAAAATTTACGAATAACGAATTTAATATAACTTGAATGTCGACAAAATATCGACCGAAGCTTAATCGTATGTTCTTTGATTAGAGATATACACCTAGTTTTGCCACCAGCACGCTAGCTTTAGAGTTATAATGCATATTACTAAATATATAGAATTTAGGTCGTAATGGTTGTCTGAACACCACCGTATGATTAATATTGTACTAGACAAATAATTTAAAAAGGAACTAAAATTTTTCATAACCAATTGCTAAAAGATATACAATCAATCTTAAACGATGATTTGAGCCATTAGAACAGAGAGTTTGACATAATTTATTTATAAAATACTAATCTAGAATACAAACAACGTAAATGAATAACCACTTTTTACTTTGATGAATGAAAACGTCATTTGCAATGTTTCTATTAACGTTAGACCCATTGGCTATAACTGTGTTTGTAAAATCCATATCAAATCACGAAAATAAATAAAATTGGCCAGTTTTTAAACTTTTTACTTTGTATTTTTGGAATTGTGATTTAGACATGGACTGGTATGTTTGTGTTTTAATGAATACAGTAGATTTATTATTCGCGAGCAGAAAATTCCGCAACAAGACAATAATGGCCTTATTCTCGAATATTTGAATTCGCGTTTGGAATCTTATCATGATAAAAATACTTGCTAGGATTAACAATTAACTGATATTGAGAAAAATAGTAAAAATTAGGATTAAGGAATTTAATATAACTTCATTGTCGAATTTCCATCTAAGATTTACAAGGACACTAAATACTACCACCTTCGTGTTAGTAAAAGATATTGAAAAAAATGTCTTAATTTGCTTTCTTCATAGAGGTACACCAGTGCTTTGTATGGCCAAACACATCTGGTATGAAACTTGTTAATGTAAATAACAGCATGTACATGAAATGTTGATGGATAACATATATAAAAAATTTGTTACCCAGATTTTGAAAAGTAAAATAAAGCGTAGGAAAGACTCCTACCTGAACGATTAAAGATCACTTCTTATATGATAAGTTGTGGTTTTTGTTCTAACAAAAGTAATAAAAGAAAGACATTTACCATAATGTCTTACTGCCTCTGTTTTAAAGTCTCTTTATTGCATCGATTTATTGTTTAAATATTCGGTTTCTAGCTACCACTGGCTCAAAGAAGTTACATTATTTTCAGCTGGAAATAGCATCACAGCATGTTGAAATAAATATTAAATTGTACATGGGAATAAAAGTAACGATTGTTTTCGTAAACAATTTACATAAATCTGATAGCATAAATTACTTTCACATGATTTTATATTTAAATAGCAATACTAGTGATGGCAAAACTTAAAATCGGAAATAAAAGCGATAATAAAACTTTAAACTTGACCAGTTGATTAAATATTAAATATCTGTATCATTGTAAATTCAAGGTTTTTGTCATTGAAGAATGAGGAAATGTTCTAGAACCTTCTTCAATTTAGATTCGTTCATCGAAATAATTACCTTCTAACTAGGTCAGAGTAGAAGGCATTCATTTGAAAAACTAAAAGATAACCAAAGGCAATTTTATTTGTTTTCAATGAAATCAGGTTAATTCTCAGAAATTTTATGTTAAAAAACAAAACACGATTGTTTTAGAAATAGAAATCTAATACACCAGCAAGTATAATTTCTACAAAAAGGTAATGCAGCTCCAAATGGAATTTTGTAAAACAAACAGTATATAAAATATCAAATTGCTACATGTTAAGGATAAATGCAATCGCATGTAAGAAAAAGAAATTAAATTAGAATCCATCCTTAAATACTTACATGTGTCATCCTTAATAATTAATTGTATCAAAGCTCTTTCTGTATCTGAAAATCTTTAGATAACACAAATGAAATGTTTTAAAGAAAATACTTGACAGGCAAGGCTATACGCTGAGAAATAACTTTATGTTAAAGACGTATCAAAAACGACTTTAATAACTGGATATAAGAAGGATTATAGAAGGTATAAACACCGTATGATTTTTTCATTATTGGATTAAGGGTTAAAACATATATGGCTTGTTTCGAATTTGGTTGTTTTTGTTAACGCGGACATCGAAAACTAATAGATAGTATGTTCTTTTAACTTAACGTTAACATACGATATCTATGAAGCGTTTTGGCAATTGAGTTTCTGTAGAATACCATACATACTTGTTGTTTACTTGTTCGCTTAAATGATGCTTAAATGTCTCATTGGGCTATAACACATAATTATAATTTAAATGTTCCATTTAGTTTTCTTGGTTTAATAACTTTTTACCCACATAAAATTGGTTTTAAACATACATTAAACACATTGTACAATGTACCTTTTACAGTATCCCGCTGTGACCGAATTCTCGAACTCTCGAGTTCTTGTACACTTAAGTTAACCAATAAAACAAACATAACAGTCATTGTCCAAACCGCAATCCAAAAAAAAAAGTTAAAACTTCGAAAGCTGGCAAAATTAGTTATACTCGTGAACTTCCATTAAGAAAATGAGGCCGGGTGCACCGGAAGGATAAGCACCTCCTGTCTTGCTAGCTACACCCGTCACGTGCAAGTCAATTTGAGAATGAAAGGAACAAAGATTTATTGTGTGTCAATAAATATCCAGTATAAGTTTGGATATAGTGACTACATACTTAACAACAATACTGTGATGACGGCTATCAAATTTTTAAGGGCCTTGATTAGCTAGGCTTGCAATATCCTTGTGTCAACAATTTAATTGTAAGTAATTTGCTTCGTTGTAGAAAGTCCCCATAGTGGGAACAAGATCTACCATAACGCATTAACTGTGACACATATACACCATACGCAGGAGAAGCAGGGATATTACTGCAAATAAACGGAAAGTTGACAATAGAAAAATAGAAGTCATCACGTTTGTCGTATAGCGTCAGATGTAACCTTTCGTTGGTGTCATAATGGAGGTATTAGTCCAAATATGAAACAGAACATAAAGAATCTGTCGTGTCTTTTATTTCAAGCTCACTTGGATAGATGGCAATCACATATTCTCCAAATTTGGGATTATTAAGAAATAGAACGCCATACATATATCTGTATGTGTAATTGAATGATTTAGCGACAGACTTTTCTCCAGATTTGACAAGGTTCTGTAAAAAATCTGATTTATATGAATAAAAAAAGAAATCAGCAAGCAAAGGTGTACAATTTGTGCCCATTGGTATACCGATTGTTTGTTGAAAAATTATATTGCCAATCACAACAAAGATGTTGTCTATCAAAAACTCTAACATTTTGGTGATGGTATCTTTATTATATTTTTGTTTACAGTCTGTATAGTGTTTTTCAAAATAACCAGAATCCCTGTTGAACACTAGATATTTATTTCTTGCACCCCAGATAGAAATTTCCATATAAAGAGCGGTGCAAGATATTTCAATCTTGCACCCCTCTGTACAAGATAGCTGACACGCTCTTTTTCCCGCTAAGATTTATCGATAAAATCAGAGGTGTATCGATACTTTGAGAACCGCTTTAACCCAAGAATCTTGCATGTCTTCGCACAAACAAATTAATGCTTGTTACGCTTGTTCCTGTCCTTTGTATTCAAAAGCCACTTCCATCAGATGTTGAATTTTGATTTTTAATAGAACTTGTATATTTTGTGGTGCAAGAAATAGAGCCAAGCCGAGTTCTGGACCAGATATATCAGAACGAGGGTTGAGATTTCCCTATCTGGCACCACAAGTAGTGATAGATTCTTTTAATCTTGGTTAACCGTTTTTGTAAAAGAATGAAAAGTGAATGATTTGTTTCAGACGTTCTTTCAATTAAGAATGAGGGATAGTGTTGTAAAGGGTAGAAAAATCAAAAGTTTTTATTCTTTTTACCGAAGATAGAGTATTAGAAACAAAATGGTCAAGTAGTTCTTAAGATTTTTTGAGAATCCACATTTGCTTGATGCCAGATGTAGAATCGACTTTTTCTGAATAAGTTTGAAGGCCATCTTTGACGACTGTCAAAATTTGTTTTAGAATTACTGATAATGATTTAGTAGTACATTTAGACGAACCTGCTATATATCTTAACTTGTATGGATTTTTGTGAAATTTTGGATTCCAATACAAGTTAGACAGGTCAAGTTCTTCCTGTTTTAAATTGATACCGAAAGACTCAAGGACTTCCCTATGATTAGAAAGAACTGCATCTTTGGTAAAATTAGTTTTGGTATAAGTAGGATTCTCCGATATACTATCTAAAACAAGCTCCTTAATAAGACATTCAACATAGAATTTCTTACTAACGCAAAAATGTTGTTGGAAGCTTTATCAGCTGGGACAACAAGAACCTGTTATATATGTCCGTATGTCAGTAATCTCAGGGTCCCTGAGCAGTAAAGAAGGTTTAGTACCCATTGACCCTTTAAGTTTGGCAATCCTAACAAAACAACTAACTAACAAAAATTTCTCTTGAAATTATTATTGCAGACATGACTTAACGTATCCTTTTCGATCAGAGATGTCCATCTAGATTTGTCACTAGCACTATAGTTTTAGAGATATAATAAAGCATAATACTTAATATATAGTTTATAGGTCGTCATTGTTTTCTAAACGCAACCGTGTGATTAATATTTTAACTTAGAAAACAAACAACGGAAATAAACAACTATTTTTTACTTCGATTATTAAAGACGTCATTTGCAGTGATTCTATTAATTTTAGCGTTAGAACAATTGGCTATATCTTTGATAGTAAAATTTTTATCAAATCACAAAAATAACTGAATTGGCCAGTTTTTACTTTGATTTACTTTGTATTTTTGTGATTTGGATATGGACTGGTGGACTGGTATGTTTGTGATTTATTAAATAATATAAAATAAATAATTGAAATTTAAAAAAAAAAACACAAACATTACATATCTGATACCGGAAACACTGTTTTAGCATTGGCTTTGAATGGATTTTGGTCAGAGCCTTTTTATCTTTTGGTCAATTTTAGGAAATTTTAGGCAATAGAACGAAAAAATCAATTACATTATAATCTTAGTAACTTTCTTTTTTAATATTTTACCAATTGCAAATTTTAACTTAATTTCCTTTTCAAAAGATATGGTAGGCAAAAAGATATTTTCATGAGGTGTAGTGAAGCTACTAATGCCATCATTAACATATGTTCAATTTATCCCTAAAATAATAGCATAAAATGTATATAAGGTAAACTCGGTTACTCATGCTGGTTATTAACAAAAACAACCAAATTCGAAACAAGCCATATATGCCTATTTGAATATATAAATACCATGTGAAAGTAATTTATGTAATCAGATTTATGTAATTTGTTAACGAAAACAATCGTAACTTTTATTCCCATTTACAGTTTTATTTCAACATGCTGTGACTGCTGATTGTAGATGAAAATAATGTAATTTTTTAGAGCCAGTGTTAGCTAGAAAAGGAATATGAAAATAAATCGTTACAATAAAAAAGACTTTAAAAAAGAGGCAGTAAGACATAATGGTAAATGGTATCTTTCTTTTAATTACTTTTCATAGAACAAACACTACCACCTATCCTATAAATAGTGATCTCTAATCGTTCAGGTAAGAGTATTTCATACGCTTTATTATACTTTTCAAAATCACTGTAACTACATTTTATGTATGTGTTATTCCGTTTTATAGCAGATGTTTCTCGGCCAAACACAACACTGATGTACCGCTTTGAATGGAGCAAATTAAGACACATTTTTGAATATGTTTTTCCAACATTAAGATGGTAGTAATTAGTATCTTCGTAAATCGGAGATACAATTTCGACAATAAAGTTATATTAAATTCCTTATTCGTGTACTTTACTATTTAGTGTTATATATATATATATATATATATATAAACCGATTTGGTTTGTAAACATGAACCATTAGAAATTTCCAGAAGTTGTTTCTTATTTGCAAGACATCTTGACAAATTCAATTATATCTGTAATAGATATATTTAAATCAGCATACATTCACAATTGAGCGAAATGTACCTTACTTTGTAAATGTCATCGATCAGATAAAATATTTTGCTTTAATACGCGACACATTAATTTAGTTCTGTCTAAACACCCCGTTTTCTGCATTTTCCTTATTTAAATTCCAAATATTTTAACGATTATACATACCTTTTATATCTGAAAGACAGTTTTTGTTGAAGTTGTAATTAATAGTTTTTTCAACAGCAACCCTAAATATTACATCACTGGTGTAATTATGTCATATTTAATTCTGCTAACAATGCAGTGTCTATCACGTGCACTTTTTACTTATTAATATTTGTTTAAAAAAACTCGACTGCACAAGCTAAACAAGTTTCTAATGCGAAAAATGACTTTCTTGGACTGGGATGGTGGTTCAGTACAGCAGTGGTAGCGTGGTTATTAATGTTTTGACAGCCCTCACCCAACTTTTCTATTTTACAACTATTGATTTGAAGATTAGCTGACAAAAGTGATTATCAAGTGAGTATTCAAGTTGTTTGGATTTTCTGTGAAAGTAGCATAATATACCCTTTCAAGCTAGCTTTAAACCTTGTTCATTTTCGGTTGTCTCTCTGATATCGGTTGACAACTGTATGGGTCCTTGCATCTTCTAGCATTGTTTGACTAAAAAGGATTTATAAAAAGTTCTGTTAAAATTTAAGAACAAATTTAAGAATCCTTTGGTTTTATACATGTACAGATGACAGAAAACAAAACTAAGTTTAGAAGCACTTAACTATTTTATTAAAATGTTTATTCTAAATTTTGAAACTTTGACAAAAATGATCAATTTTTTTAAATTTATACTCAGAAAAATAACATTGAAAAGTTTTAAAATACTCCTTTGGCTAAAATTGTGAATATTAGAATTCTCTTTTGAAAAGTGCATATATAAGGATGGCTTTATACACGTATAAAAAAACAGTTCCTTAGTATCTATTATTTAAGGCTTTTACATCATTCAATGATGTTTCATCTTGTTTCCAGTAGATGTGTTCTAAAGAAAACCCTCGATTGATGACAATAGATATAAAGTCTAGATTATATCCTTGTTGCGAATTTATATAAGTTTATTACGGAATGGCAAGAACGCATTTTATTGATTTGCGTTATTGTTAAACGTTATATCTTTGCCAGTAGACAATTAATTTGTTTTTAACAAAATATAATAAAAAACTTTTAAAATCCTGTTTATGGAAAACATGGAATGGTAATCTTACAAACATGTTTATCTACAATTCATTACAGTTATTTGCAAGCAAGCGTGAAATAAATACCTGTTTATCGGTATGATTAAACTACCTATTACATGCGATTCTGAACGATACAAAGATACATAATTTTAAAGTACCGAAATCAGAAATATACTTCAAAAAGAAGTTACAACCATTGTAACAAATATAGTAACCATGATCAGCAATCAGTAAAAAACTTTCTCACCATTTCGAAATATGTTGTTAAGACTACGAATTAAAAACATAAAATGTTATTAAAATTTAAAAAAAAAATACACGAATATCAAATATGGAGTGCGTTATGATATAAAATATCAAACTTTAACTTTTTTGTCACAATTTAGGCTAATCGAGGCTAATCTAGTCTAATTTAGGCTAATCAAGGCCCTTAAAAGTTTTATGGCCGTCATCACAATATTGTTGATAAGTAGGTAGACACTGTGTTTAAACTTATACAGGATATATTTCACTTACCATATTTCCTTGTTTCTTTCATTCTCAACGTTGACTTGCACGTGACAGGTGTGGCTAGTTAGACAGGAGGTGCTTACCCTTCCGGTTCACTCGTCCTCACTTGCTTGATGGAAGTCCACGTATATTACTAAATTTGCCAATTTGTAAAGTTTTTACTTTGTTTTTTGGATTGTGATTTGGACGAGGACTGGAATGTTTGTATTTTATTAACAAGCATCCTACAAAATAATTTCATTAACGCTTTCATTTTAAAACTTTCTAGAAAAAAACTTATTGCAACATTGTCATTAAAGCCGAAAGTGTTAATCAGTGATTTGGTAATTATTATGCATGTTCTTAATTTTATTAATCCAGTTTCTTGTTCTTCTTAAATGAAAAGTAACATTATTGCATTCAGCAGAAGGATTGATCAAAAGTTTGTTTTTTTTTTCAAATTAGAGCAAATTAAAATTTTTAGTAATGTTTGGTATTTAGAAGTATTGACAAAACAAAAAGAACGGTTTAATCGTTTTTGACAAAACATCAAACTTTTCCTACTCTATTTATTATTTGTAAGTCCTTTATTTGGGGTAGTACATGTGGTACGTTAATGTTTCGGGTATCTTTATGGATTATTTTGCAAAACCGATATGTCAATTATTCCATAAATGTTAGATTTCTCACCAGTATAACTTTAAAGATAAAAAATAAAATAATATCGGTAAAAGTGTAGAAATGTATAATAAATGTAAAAATTGTATCTTACAATATTACAAATAGTATAATGATAGCAACAAGGAAAAAAATAAAAAGAAAAGGATTACTGCATGTTTGAATCCCTGGATATCACTTTGTGTTGGGCGTTTAGTCTGGCACAATTATACCCAGCAGTGGCAAAATACGTTTTGTTGCATACGCCATTTTACATTTCACATTGAAAGATGCATGACGTTAGTTTTACAGCTTTACAGAAACAATCAACCGACGATCCAGCAGTTATCATCAAACATAAAAATGAAAGCATATACATGTATTCAAACATTTTATTGTGTAATGAAATATTCTCCATAAAAAGAATGGTTCTACAATAAATAATACAGATTAGTTTAACTTAAAAAATTCTTTATATTGATTCACAGAATTTTTTTTTTCTTTTTTCTTACATTACAGCCTCAATTATTAGTCTTACCGATAAGTTGCATGCAGAAAACAGTAGAATTATTGACAATTTAAGAAATAAATTGCAGCGATGCATTTAAATAAATGTAATCGGGGAAAGTTTAGTTTCACACATAACGCGTAAAGATACTACAGACAATGATGTTTATGTATAATTTGCAGACAACATTTTCTTAGTATTAAATACATGATCTGTTCTCTTTACAGAAGTAAGACCTTTTATTTAAATAACTTGATTGCAGGTCTGTAGTTATTGACAGGGAATCGTTATGCAAAGATGTGAAACTGTCCATCCTGAAACGTCAATACTTGCAAGCTCACTCATAGAAAGAAATTTTACGTTAAAAATCTACTTTGTTTCCTATAGCCAGAATATTGATCATAAAATTTAATTGAACGCGACTGTATTGAAAAAAGGTAATACGCGGAATGGGTTCGGATACAAATAGCTTGAAAAAAAAAGAAGGAAAACGGTGAATTCCATTACAATATAAGTTCGCTGATTACTTACTGACATTTAATCTAAGCTCTTTTAAAGATATAATTTGATAATAGAAGATCCAAATCGTTGAGTATTCTGAAGTATAAAAAAGAGGTTAATTTAAGTGGGACATAAAATAACACAAAAATACATGTTATGAGAAAAACCTCTTCGAAAACTGTAAAAATCAATGAATTGTAGTGAATTTACATACTATAAAAAAACATACCAGTCCTCGTCCAATGTAAAATCCCCAAAACAAAGTTAAAACATTGAAAGCTGGCAAAATTAATTGTACACTTTCCGGTTGCTTCGAAAAATAAAGTACCTCATGTCTAGATAGCTACACCGTCACGTGCAAATCATTTTTGAGAATGAAAGGAACAAAGAGCTCGGTTTAGTCAAATATATCCGGTATAAGTTTTGATACAGTGACTACATACCTATCAACAATATTGAGATGACGGCCATAAAACTTTTAAGGGCCTTAATTACCCCAGGCTTGCAATATTCTTTCGTCAACATTTAATTGTAATCAGTTTGCTTCGTTGTAGTCTCCATAGTGAGAACAACTTTGCCATAACGTATTGGTTTTGAAACATATATACCATATGCAGGAGAAGCGGGATATTAAAGAAAAAAACGGAAAGTTGACAATTAAACTTTTAATTACATTCAAGGAAAATAAGACCAACAAAACAGCATAATCAATGGATTTCATTTAACGTCAAGTTTATTTCTTATTACAATAATTTTGGAATTTCTGAAAATTTAATAAGAAAACAACATTTATTAAACAACAGAAATAGTGATATAATTCAAAGAGTAAACTTTCCTGAAATCCTGTATTGATTTTTAGTGAAATCGGCCCTAATCCCTTTAATTATCAGATGTATTTATATCCTTATATTTACGAAAATGTAATAGAATATGTCAGGTGTGGTTTTAGTATCAAATAAAATTTCCTTTATAGAAATCAAATATTAATAATAGGAAAACAATGCAAGGAAATGAAATATTGAGATTGATTTAATACTAGATAAAACATTAATAAATCAGTATTATTTCTTACTGGGTCAAAAGTCTTCATTTTGCTATTTAATCTCAATGTTTTATAATAACGTTTATCTTTTAAGACTTTTTCATGTGAATATTTAAATGTTTGAGCACAAACAAGTGTACTGGCATTTGCGCTATTAAACTAACAGTGATTAACTTGCTCTGCATACTATGTATTTAACCGTATCACTTGGCATGTACTGAAGCGTTGGCTAAACTCTAATTTTTTATAGTTAGTTGGCCTTATAAGAAGAGCTTTCTTCCATTGTATTTTTGTATTACTGAGCTATTAAATATTTAAGTGTTTTTTTAATTTGATTTAAATGTTTATCAACTAACTTCAAAAAAGAAAATTTGACGCTTCTTTTAAAAACGGAAGAAATTGTCTGAAAGGAATTTATTTGTCTTTTCTTTTAGACCGGGGTATTTAAAAAAAAAATGAATGAATCACGTTTTTTAAGAATGTCCGAAATAAAGAAAAAGTAGGGTACATCGTAACCAAAAGATATTGTGGTTGGTGCAATATCGTTGTTATCTCAAGCTAGCATTAAGAAATGGATTGAGTGTATTTCATTTTTCTTCTGACATGTTGCAAAATGTATTTTGTTTGTATAAATATTATAGAAAGAAAACACAAACATACCAGTCGATGTCCAAAAGACAACCCCCACCCATATAAAATGAAAACCTGCCAATTTAGTTATAAACGTGATCTTACATCAAAGAAGTGAGTCGGGTACTCCGGAAAGGAATTATTGGTAACATGCAAAATCAAATTTGCGATCGAAAAGAACATGGAACTATGGCAAGTCAAAAATGTTATGGAAATTTCATGTTTTATTAAAAGAATTTCAATCTTCTTTAACTCAACATAATAAATTTAAGTTAACCACTTGTTCATCTCACTTTTGATAATCACATTTTAATTTCATTTTTATTCTTTTGTTTATTGGATTATAAACACTTGGGTCAAAGAATAATAAAATAAATTTCCGACAAATGTATTAACGTTTCATCTTCAACTTTAACGCCTTTATCTGTAAAATAAATGAATACTCAGATCAGCCATTTTGAATCGAAGATTAGTTAATATTATGTAATTATCATGTCAAAATAATTATTACGTTACTATTTGCAACTTGTCAATTATAATATTTAAAATGTACTAATCTTTTGACATTCGTTAAATTCATGCATTTTGTTTTGCAAGATGTGAAATTATTTTTCACTTCAATGTGTTTCAAGTTCTTTTCCGATTTCACTGTGCAAATCCTCTACTCTTTCACGCCATTTATTTTCAGCAAAAAAAAACCATACAAAACATGTACATACTCTCTTAGTATAAGGTCTTATTAATTATTGTAAAACAAAGTGTCTCCTAATCTTTTTAAATGTGTTACTAATGTCTTACGTTCATAATGCTTGATTTCGTATTCTGAGCATGATTGTTACGTACCTTCACGAATACATACCGAGTTTTTATGTTTAATTAGTGATATCACACAAAGGCATTTATGTCTAAATTAGTTCCAATTCACAGGCTTGTAAGTGACTTTTAGCTACGTTAAGGTCAGAAATCAATAACATTTCCTAATGATAATGGATTTTAACACCTTCACATTTTGCGGTAGGCCGGCGCTTTACATGCTGTCAATCTAAAATACAAGTAGTTTCGTCAGTAGCATCAGTATAAAAATGATCATTGACTTTTGAAAACTATTTTATGATTATTAACGTACGTCTGCGAGAATTTACCTTGGGGCATTTTGGCATTTCACGGGATAACATGTTGACTGCTTTTGAAACTCTCAGACATTTTGTCCGGTTGTGGGAGGATATTTATCAAATTAAGAAGACAATTCTCTTAGATGCGACATTGAGTGTTGTTTACGTTTAAATTCGGTGCAAAGTTTGAAAAAATATTTTTCAAAACATGTCAGCCGTGTGATCTAAAACTTTCTGCATACATAACTTAATGAGGATAAAATTTCAGCGTATAAAGTTTAAATGTTATCAAATTTCCAGTTTATTGGATATCATTTTATCCCAGATTTTTTTTATCAACGAATAATCGTTAACCGTTTTAAAAATTCCCTTTTTTCATGTTTTATCATATTTAAGTATCACTTCAATTACATATTTTGTCTTGGTGTTAAAAAGACATTCAAATTTTCCAGATACGAGCTTCAGAAACGGAAAAAATATATTAAAAATATTAAGGATTATCACATCAGACTAGTGTTAATTCTGAATTTAACGCTTTTATTTAATGATCAGGTATGTTTTCCGTCTCAATATATGTTTTTCTACAAAACTTTTTTAATTAAAAATAATCAATATCGTTGGTACTTTTCAAATCAATTTAAATGTATATTATATATTCAATTCTTGATAGTTAGGCAACAATGAGTGTTAAAGTAATTTTTCTGATCAGTTAAAGAACTATTTTGCTTTGATTGGTGTTACACGTGTTTCTTTATCCCATTAAACTGGAATGATTAATGCCTTTTTACCTTTCAGTGAATAAATAACAGACTGATTCTTTTAATACACACCGAAAAATCCTAATGTGGCCAATAATATAAAAATATTCTCTTATGTACTATAGATAATACTATTCTGTTGTTGGATTAAACTTTTACTATACATTTAATTGTATTTGTGATCATTGCAGCATTAAAGCTATGCTTTATATTCCATGTATTAGTTAATCCGATAATATAAATTTGCCTTCGATGTTTCCATTTATATATGTAGAATTTTTACGCTTTTAAATGTTGTCAATGTATTAAAGGTAAATTTGCGAACTTGTGGAAAAACATGAAGATAGTACGTTTACACTGCATGTATAAAAAAGATTGCACTTTATATTTTCTATTCTTATGCGTGATGATTTATTTAATAACTAAGATTGGTTTGTTAAAGTTAAACTGACTTTTTGCAGTCTCCTTGATGTGCCAGATGTGCACATTTCCGGAAAACCATTCCTCATCAGTGACACTAAGACCGAAAAGTTGATGATAAAAAAAATAAGCCAACAGTTGGAAATTAATGAATCTAAAGTTACAAAATTATATAAATCCAAATCCAGCTAAGGAATGCTTTGCATGAGGGAACAAACCTTAGTTTCAAACAAATTTTACAATTTAAGGCAGCTGAAAATTTTGCTAAATGGAACATTTTCAGCACAAAGTACTACCTACTGAGTAATGGATACCCTCGGGGAGTTTTACTCCATCAGCAGCGGTACCCGCTCAGGAGTAGTAATATATGAGACAAATACCAGTTGAGTTTTGATGTGCCAGATGTGCACATTTCGAAAATTAATTCTTCATCAGTGACACTAGACCGAAAAGTTTGATGATAAAAAAATAAGCCAAACATTTGGAAATTAATGATCTAAAGTTCCAAAATTATATAAATCCAAATCCAGCTAAGGAATGGTTTGCATGAGGGAACAAACCTTAGTTTCAAATAAATTTTACAATTTAAGGCAGCTGAAAATTTTGCCAAATGGTTCATTTTCTGACAGAAGAAGGTACTGCCTACTTAGAGATAGAAATCACGGTATCTTATTAAAAGAGATTTTCAACTAAAACACGTAATTTGATCTATAAAAACGAATTTTCATTTTTTTACATTGCCTTTAGTTTTGTGATTTGAACATTGACTGGTATGTGTTAAGTTTGACATGGCCATCAAAGATATTTTAATTAACTAATAGGCTAAATCTATCAGATAAATATACTAATGCATACAAATGTTTAAAGAAGATTTAAGAATTTATTTTTTTATATAAATTTTTGATGACGTTTGTTTTATAACTGACTTTACAAAATTGAAAACTGTATACTGCTCTTTAATGATAAATTACTCTTCAAAAGAACTCGT